>PVJA010000693.1:43590-66713 GCA_004027025.1 Myocastor coypus
TTTTTTTTTTTTTTTTTTTTTTTTTTTTTTTTTTTTTTTTTTTTTTTTTTTTTTTTTTTTAAACAGGGTCTCACTATGCAGTTCAGGCTGGCCTGGAGCTCACTTCTGTAGCCCTGACCGGTCTCAAACTCACACTGATTCTCCAGCCTCAGCCTCCCAAGTGCTGGGATTACAGGCATGCACCAACATGCCCGGCTTGACTGTTTTTATTCCAAATTGCATGTGCCGGGCGTGGTGGCGCACACCTGTAATCCCAGCACTCGGGAGGCTGAGGCAGGAGGATCGGTGCGAGTTCGAGACCAGCCTGGGCTACAAAAGTGAGCTCAAGGCCAGCCTAAACTGCACAGCGAGACCCTATCTCAAAATAAATAAATAAATAAATAAATAAATAAATAAATAAAATCAAATTGCATGTATCTGAGTCTTATTTTTATTGATAAGGTTGTGTCAGGTTTTATCAATTTTATTTAACTTTCTTTTTAAAATCAACTTCTTTATTTACTTACTTGGTACAGGGTCTCACTACACAGGATTGGATTCATAGTGATCCTCCTATCTCAGATTCCCAAGCACTGGAATTACAGGTGTACACTACCATGCCCAGTTTTGGTAACTGGCTTGGCATGGGACTGGCAGGGCATGTAGTACTGCAGACTGAACCTGGGTCCTTCTGCTTGCCAGGCAGCCATTTATATCATCAAGCTATCTCTCCAGCCCAATATTTCATTGCTGATTTGTCTATCTGACCTATTTGTGATAGTGGGGTACTGAGGTCCTCATTACAACTGTACTAGTGGTTGTCTGACCTTTCATATCGACTAGTGTTTAATATAGTGGAGTATGTTGGTATTTGGTGAATATATATTTAAGGTTGTTATCTACTCCTCTTGGATTATTCCTTTTTCAAGGATATAGCAATCTTCTTTGTCTTAACCAGTCTTGGCTTAAAATCCACTTCATATGTAAATGAAAGAGCTACTCTTGCCTTTTTTCTGGGTTTTTCTGTAAGCAGACAGAGCTAGAACCATATTAACTAATCATAGCAGGCCAGCAGTAGGTTTAGGTAGTAGATAATTCCAGCTAACATGCACCTTTAGTTCCACTGAAGTTCAAGGCGGTTTCTGACTGTGAGGCTGGAACCCAAGAGTTCAGCCTGCAACACTGCACATGCCTCCCGCAGGCTTGGACTGAACTCTACCTCACCCTGACACTTGGAGCCACTAGGTGGCACCCCTCCACAGCTGCCCTAAGTTCCAAGCTCACTTGGTCCCTGGTCCCATGGCCAATCACCTGCAGGGGGCGAGGAGTCACTGGCCACTGCATTCCACTGTATCCACTGCTCCATTTCATTGGTGTATTTCTGCACAGAGGCCTCTGGGATCTAAAGTAGCCTGTATTTACAGGTATGAGCTGCCTCGGCCACAGCAAGCCAGAGCACAGGGAGAAAGAGTCACTTATCATCTCCTTCTCTGTTGAGGTCTCTCTTTTTGCTCTCTCCAGGAACTTCAGTTCTCACTTGAAATTCTTGCTCAATCCTATGGATTTACTCCTCCCCGTGCCCTCCTTCTCTCCCCCCTCCTCATCCTCACCTGGCCATATTCCAGTATCTAGACACCAAGTCTCAGAGAGGCTGCCTCTGTACTGTTCACCACCCTGTCATCTTCCCCAAGTATTTATTTGCATTTCTTTGCCTAAGAATAAGGCTGCATTTTTTGATATTTTTATCAGCCATTTGTATTCTTACTTCTCAGATTGATTTCAATCTCATTTATTATCTTTTATCTCATCTTTTCATTTCTTGAGTCTTCTCTGAAATCTAACATTTCTCAAGCTTGCTCATATTTAGATTTTCAGAACATGAATTCTTTTTTTACCTCCTCCACAGGTTTGTACCCCACTCTGATTTACAATTTTTGCAGTCCTTCCTAATTTTTATTAAAATGAGTTTGTTCTCTCTTTGAGCTTTCATTCTTTCACCTTCCACTATAAGAAACTGTTTCTTAAATGTTCACATAATGATTTGCCACCTTTCCAAGAAGATACTTTTCTCTTGCATCTTTAAAACAAGAGGCCCCCCACTCTGAAGCACAGTTCTCTTCAAGAGGTCTTACACTGCTGGAGATCTTCTTCCTATAAGCACAGTGTCCACCACCTCACTGAATGTTAGACCCTGTTCATTATGCCTTGCATTGGTATGAGAATCGCTTTTCAATGCTATAAGCAGGAAAGATAAGAGTTATGAGCCTAATTCTCAGTGCCTATGAGCTACTCACTTAAAGCTGGTCTGCTAGACTCCAGAAATAATTTCTCCTTAGATATTGGCAATCTGGAAAAAAAAATCTGCTATAGTGCCCTACAGTTCAGCAATATGGCCCCACCTGGGCCCCTGGCCTGGGAGATACTTTCCAATCAGAATGCGACAGCCAGCAGCTCTACTGCTCCCATCCCGCCAAGTGATTGCTGCTCTAGTTGAATTAGAGGTGCTGGATGAAGAAAGATCCAAGAGAACAGAGTCACACGGATCAGGGGGTCTACGAAAGACATTTCTGATGGTAATACTATCACTATTTCAAAATAGGGAACCTCAGACATAGAGGGCTGTGCTATGCACTAAATGTGTGCAGATCGGGTCTCTGCCAAGTAGGAAACATTAAGAAACAAATGCATTGCATTTCCTACACTGTCTGGATTGTGATTTCATGGCAAAATTATTCCAATTATTCCAATCCAGGGCTTTAGGGACTCAAGAAACACATCAAAATGTCCAGAAATTAATCATCAGTTCCCCCACTCAACTATCATGAGTTTAGAGTTTTTGTTTTCATTCTGGGTCATCAATGATCTTCATCCAAAAAACTCAAAGAGGATCTGTCAGCACCTACAACCAAATCTACTCTTTAAGTTTTATTTTAATTGGTATATAGTAATTGCATGTGTCTGTGGAATACACTGCAACATTGTAAAACATACAAAAGTTGTGGACTGAGCAAATCAAGCTTCTCTAAATTATAGGTATAAGTTAAAATCTGATTATTTCACTATAAGCACAAAAAGTCCTGATTCATTCAAGTATTTTTATTAAGCAAATTTATTAATGCTGAACAGAACACACAGGAGACTACAAGGCAATGTTTATCTAGGAGTGACAAGTAACAGCAGTAGCAGCAAATGCCAACTCCTTTTCCTCCAGGCTAGTTGGCACCAGAATAACTGAGAAAAGGCTTTCTCACTAGCTGAAGTGAGAACGTAATTAACAATGTAGGCTACGCTCTTCTGAGTTTTGCTTTCACACCATTTCTGTTAAGTACATGACAGTGTTCCCTATTTTCTGTCATTCTCAGTCACACAGACTGATCAAGATCATTGGCTTAACACTCAATAGAAGCATGGCATTCGCAAGTTTGAGGTCCTCAGCCCCCGTCAGTGTCTCTTAAATGACATTATGCAGAACGTCTGCACACAATTCACTTATTCACACTATCCATCTGGCTGGTTAATTCAAAAGAAGGAAAAGAGAGTAACTAGGAGGAATTACAGATAAATATGTAATTAGAAAAGAGTGGGAGATTCTCTGTAAAGGTCTATGCTAAGCATGTTTGATAGTAATAATCCTCCTTTGAAGATCCCCTGGAATCCCTGCAGTCAACAGCACATTGACTTTAGAACAAGCAAATCCTGATTCCACCACCTCATAGCTGTATGACTCTGTGCTAAATAATTAGCCTCTCTTTGGCTGTGACTTCTCTTTGCTAAAATGAAGACATTAATAAAGCTTATTTCTTCAGGTCATTATCAGACTTTTAAAATGAGACATAACACACATAATAACTATTAGATTAGCACTCCATAAACACTCCATCTTTCCTCCCCCACATATTTCAACATAAACAGTCACTCTCCATATGAGCTGGAATTCTGCTTAAAGAAGATGAAAGAAAAGGGTCAGCAACTGATAAATGGCTTCCAAGTTCACTGTTACACTGAGATTATTATAGCTTGGTGCATACACATATGATAGGCATTTTTCAAGATCATGGAATGTGAATCTTTTATCCTTATCAATCATAGTTAAATATAATACAAGAAAACCTGGATAGGCTATGGGAGGGGGACAAAAATACTAATGCTACAGAAAACACGCCATGTCTAAAAGCTTACCCTCGAGCCAGCATTCCCAGGGGTATCTCCCCTGGTTGAGCTTTCTGAAAATAAGTTCCTCATCTTGGGGCTTGCTCAGTGATTAGGAAGCATTACTAGCTCTGTTTACTGCACTTCATGAGAGAATCCCAAACTAGAAATTTTTTTGGTTTCTCACGACTTTTGAATGAACTGTTGGAGACTCATGAGGGTGAAAAATATGTTTATAATTAAGCCAGGCTTTTCCTCCATATTACACACAAACATGTGCTTTTATCAAAGATTTCGGACATATACTGAATTTTCTATGAAGACATGATGTAAATCAAGGCATTTGCTCTGTTCAGAGCCTTGTTACTATATCAAAGCTTGCAGTCACAATCTCAAGACCCCTCCTTGTCACTGATACAGTAAATATGTTTTAGCTTGCAGTGTAGCTGTAGTATTGATAATGATTCTGCACATAAATACAAAGAATCTAATTACAAGGCATGTCCACATATTTCCATATTAAAAATCATTATTTTTAAATGTATGCCTTGAACCTTTTTATAGAAACTAAATTTTTACATAGTCATTCTTTTGTATCACAGTAATTGCAGTAGCAGATCATGTCAATATTTTATCATTTCAGGGTACTGAAGAACTACTATGGAGTAAACGTGGTGGCTTCAGGTTTGAAGAAACAGCTAGTGAGAATGGAGAGCTTCACAGTAGTCTCAAATACACAAGGGCAGCCAAGAGCAAATGCAAATAACTCACACAGTTACATTCCTGCAATTAAAAAATGAACAAGAATGATTAAGTATAGCTTTCAGGAAGAACGTAAGATTATACATCTAGAGCATCATCCTGAAGAAAGATTGCAGTGAGAACTTTCTGACATTTATAAGCCACTTAAAATTATGACATAAGCAAAGCTTCTTTAAAATTAAATTATAAATCAGACAAACTCTACTACTGTTCATTTGATGTTTACTTATAAATTTCAAGACATTGAATTCATTCACAGTTCAGGGTTGGCTAACGGGTGCTGCGCTTTTATGGTGAGCCGGAGAAACTGAGGGTGGAGGGTATGCTACGGTTACAGTTGCAGAGGCTGCTGCTTGTGCTGCTAGCCTAACCACATCCTCTCAGTGGTTCTCAACCTTTCTAATGCCGTGACCCCGCAATACAGTTCCTCATGTTGCGGTGACCCCAAACCAAAGAATAACTTTGGTGGCTACTTCAAAACTGTAATTTTGCTACAGTTATGATTCAGAATGGCTTTACGCAACCCCTGTGTTTTGGTGGTTCGACCCCCGCCAGGGTCACGACCCACAGGTTGAGAACCGCTGCTTACAACCTCCACATCTTCCTCCTCCTCTTGATCCTCCTTCTCTTCCTCATTGTCCTCCTCCCTCTCCCCAAAATGTCAGAGGAAAAAGAGAAAACTGGCCTTGAAAATAGAAACTCTTATCTTCAGTATCACTTAATTCAACTACAACAAAAGTGACTTTATTTTAGATGATGGCTTCAATTATCACACACCTAAGGATAACATTAAAACAGATACAACCTCCATGCACAGTTTCATCACAGATATATAAATCCCCAGATTGTTGCTGGTCCCTAAGAGGCTATGAACTCCAAACTGAAGACAATGAATACACAATGTATTAGGTTCTAAAAACAGAATATGGCTACCAAGAACAAATCGATGTCTCACAAACAGACTTTCAATTTTAATATTTCTTTGGCTGAATCCCGGAATTTCTCCTACAGCTGAAATTCCGCACATGGCCTCCATATTCCCCAAAGAATTACCCTTTCCAGATGAGTTCCTAAAAACAGAACTATGTTTCTTCGAAGTCAGAAAGCTATTTATAAAATCTACAGTAGCCCCCAAGGGAAGATCAACTGGCAAATATAAAATTATTTTATACATAAACTAGTAGTTGCCCTGCTTTTTTAAAGGAGAAATGAGATCATCAAGAAGTTGGGTTCATATAATGTGGTAATTTTCACCATTGAAATAAAACAAGTTAAAGATTAATATTCAGGGGAACCTGTGAAATATTTGAATCCTCTACTAAACTGGCAGCTATATAAATAAAAAAAACTATTAAGGCACTTTTATTATCATGACTGCTGTTAGGAACTGCAAAAAAGTAAAAAAAAAAATTATTTCAGTAGCATTAACACACACACTATCAAGTTCGCATTGGTAATTTGATAAATGGCTGATGCTAAATATATGCAAAAATTTCCACAACTGCTTAAAATTAAGGCTAATTTCTGTGGGACCTGGGAGACAGCTCCATGACACAAGTGCCCACCTGGCAAGTGCAAGCTCGTGAGTTTGAACCCTGATCCTGCAACAACAACCAAAAGAAGGCTAATTTCTGTGTGCATGTATGTTTCTACCTATAAAGCTGATTTGAGTCAGATTTTCCTCCAATATTCCTTTGGACCTACATATTAGATTCAGAATGCTGTACACACCTGATGTGGCCCGCGCACTTGCAGTGCAGATGAGGACTTCATTGAGGGTGGAGGGTGAATTGTGCTGGGGGAGTATCAAAGGCGTGCTGCTGTCTGTATGTGTGCTAGCCTAATCGTGTCTGCCTCCTCCTCTCTCAAAAACAAAAGAGAAAAACTAACACTGAAAATAGTAAAACTATTTTGGGTATCTCTTCATAAAAACCCAAGACAGCCCACACAGTGTGTCCACCCGTGCCTCACTCCCCATAACGACCACACCCATATTGAACTGTAAGCAAGAGCAATGGCACAGAATTTCCAATCAAGGATACAAGCCACGCTCCAATCCTAAGTACTTCCCCAAAACCAAATTCTGTCACAATGGAACTCAACTAAGATACAATATGTCTCTATTAATCTGCACTGTCCAATCATTTTTAAGGGTTTGATTTAAAGAAGTTAGAGGTTAGTCATATTCTGAGTTCCAAAGTCCAGTAAGTCATAAATCATTCAAAATGATCTCTATAAGGCTTTCATTTAAAAAAAAAAAAAAAAAAAGAACTGATTTGACAAAGAATCTCAGCTTTTCTCATCAAAATTACTTAAATTTGGAAATCTGGCATAACCTTTTGTGAGGATGTTAGCTCCTGTGGTCTGACTGATGAAATTTACGTACATACCCCAATGAGTACAGTAAAGGGACTTATGTGACACATTTTAATCCTACAGGGATCTCTACCATTAGGAAGACACTCATAATATTCTTTAATTTAGATAAAAGTCTATAGACATTCACTGGAACTAGAAGCACCTACTCACTAATCTAATAAATTTTAAAAAGCAGTGCATGGTTCTCTCTGAGAGAGGGCATCAACCTAAAGAGTTCTGTGGTTCAACAGATCCACGAACATATGCACAGAATGTGGATGAGAAAGGGGCAAACCTCGTTTTTATGAACGTCTTACTGAAATACAGCATTTCTTTTCATTGTAGAGGAATTCAAGCAGGCAACAAGCCCCAGAAATATACCCAATACCACTGTCTTTATCATTCGTGGAAATCTCAAACATTTTCATATTATATCTCAGCTATTACAGATATCATGAGTTACTATTTGCATTGCAAACTAGTTTGACATTAAGGCAGTCATAAGACCTTCCCCTTTCACTTAAGCACATGACACTTGTAGTGGTTGATACATAGTATCAACTTGGCTTTCTGCTGGTGGGGTCAGAGGGCTGGCCCCAAATGCAATGGGTCCACCCCAGAGTGACTCAGCAAAAGAGACCACACAAAGGGGCTGAGGAAGGGGTCAAACTTCCCACTTCCTCGGAAGAGCTTCAGTCTTCGCTTTCGGCTCAGACTTCATTGCCGGCCTTGCAGCGCAGACTCCTCACCCTCTGGCCTGGATCCTTCAGTGTCCATTGTACTCTTCAGTCTTCCATCTTAGATTCATTGGCTGACAAAAAGAGACTTGCATGGGACACTACAGTGAGCTTCAGACCTTGGGACTGAATTCTTCAGTCTGGGCATTCAGACACCCTCTGCACACTTCCTTGCCTGACTTTGCAGCTGACTGCTGTAAGCCAATCTTGTAATTTCTTATACATTGTATGTCTTGTGATAATATCTCTTCCTCTAAGTAAAATCCTAATACAACACTCATCCATTATAGCATATTTGTGCTTGTTATCTACATTGCGAGCTATATTTCATCCCTTAATTGGTTTCCCCTGTTTTTTTTTTTTTTTTTTTTTTTTTTTTTTTTTTTTTTTTTTTAATCAAAAATTATCCTGCAGGCTGTTTCTGCAGCTCTCTAAACTGTCAAAGGGAAGGATGGCACAGACAAGGAAGATCCCCTCCTCTGAAGTAGAAAGGATTAGCTGGAAAGGTCGTAAGGATTATGCTGCGAGTCTCCACAGCCTCAACCCTTTAGTCAAAAGCAGCTGCACAGAGCCCTGCGTTCCTGGTGCTGTAGAAGCTGAAGGAATGTGTCACAAGACCTGAGAGGAGGGACGGAAGTCCCAAGAGGGTGATCTCTGTGATTCAGCTTTTGGAACAAACTGAGATCAAATGCAGTGTATCTCAGGACAGTGGTCAGCTGTTCTACAATCCCTCTGACCACTGGCCTTTCCTTTCATGGAGTAAAGGGTCATCTCTCCATAGCCGTTTTCTTTTCTCATTCCTCTGCCTAGGAATTCTCTCAGAAACTAACAGCAGCAAGAAAACCTACTTTATAGTGACCATTACACTCAATTATCAAACTGTACCCATGCCCAAGCCCTGTTGCCTATCCTCCTAAAAGGACTCTCTACAATCCTATAGAAAACCACGCTAACCCCTTGTGACTGGATTCCATCTCCTATGGGCCACTCAACACAGCCCCTCCCCACTTGGGTTTCTCTACTAGATCATTCGATGCTATGATTAATTTTTTTATACTCTTTACTTCATTTCCTATTTGAGCTACCATTCATTTTTCAGGTTGCGTTTTCCTCAAGAGAACCACTACACTGGCGGCCTATAATCCTTTGCCCACTCCTGCCCTCAGTAGAAGCTCAGCACTCTAGTTTGCTCCTGTCAAGGTCACCAGTCATACTCCACATGCCCAACTTTAAGCAGGATTGAACTCAGTTTATCAATTCCTTCTCCTTGAAACACGTCATCACAGGGCTAACAGTGGACACACACACACACACACACACACACACACACACACACACACACACACACACACCTGTTTTCCCCTGCTAACCTCCTTTGCTGGTTTTTCATCTCCCCAAATTCAAACCACAGAGTACCTGGGCTTGGTCTTCATACTGCTTCCTAAATCACTTCATCCAGCCTCGTGATTTTAGGCAAAACCTACACACCTGCAAAGCTCACATTTTGCTCTGTGGCCCGGCTCCCCACTGAATGCAGCTGCCCCATTTTTATGGCATCACAATGAATCCAGTTTCCCACACTCCCATAGAAGGGAGAAGGGAACTGCTCCTTAGATTTGGAAGAAGACTGGGTTGTCTTTTTTTTTTTTTTTTTTTTTTTTTTTTTTTTTTTTTTTTTTTTTTTTTTTTTTTTTTTTTTTTTTTTTTTTTTTTTTTTTTTCTTTGTCTTTTTTAAGACAGGGTCTCGCTATGCACTTCAGGCTGGCCTTGAGCTCACTTTTGTAGCCCAGGCTGGTCTCGAACTCACACTGACCCTCCTGCCTCAGCCTCCCTAGTACTGGGATTACAGGCATGCGCCACCACGCCCAGCTAAGACTGGGTTGTCTTGATGCCTCCCTTTCCATTCCCCACCTTGAAACACACCATTAGTCCTGCCTTTTCTCCTCAACTCCTGTTGGTTCCCTGGCCCACCAGGGCTGCTTCAAGTAGCCTCTGCAAGTCTCTCCTGCCTTTCATCCTAACATTCCTGTACATGACACACCCGAGAAATCTTTATTAAGCCAATGGCAATGGTTACTCACTTGATTAAAATACGCCAATAATTTTTCGCACTACTAAAAATAAGAACCAAATCCTTCAGCCTGCCTACCAGACCAAGCACAATCCAACCGCCTGTTGCCCCTCTCAAGTGCCACTCAGGACACCCCCATGTACCTCCCCACTGGGGCAGTGCCTTCCTGTCTCCATGATGGTCTCCCCACAACAGACATCATCCCTCTCTCCTCACACATAAAAATCACTGCAGTGATGAATTCTTTAAATAGTTTTCCCTTTTTTGTACTTCTGCGCATTAAAATCATCTCAGCTGACACTCTAAAGTATTAATTACTAAGAATGATTGCAAACAGCAGATCAATGAGTTTTAATTCTCCTTAAAATAGCCTCCATAGAATCAGTAAAAGCTAAGTAAAAAATATTTCTCTTTTTGGCTAATTCCTAACAGAATTCAACAAATGTTTTCTATGTATTTAGTACAGGGTCTACAGGGTCTCATTATACAGATCGGACTCCTTATGATCCTCCTAAGCACTAGGATTACAGACACACACCCCGATGCCCAGTCTCAGTTGCCCTCTCAGTGCACCTGGGAGCACAGCCAGCATAGCATGCAAAGAATTCTACGCTTATACCTGTCTATAATTCCATTTATTTGCCAACTGTTCAATTGCATTACACCAGATATTTTTCATATTTATTTCCACTGCAATTTGCAAGATACTTTTTAATATTCTTGATGCAGTAACACCGATTAATGTAGAATCTTGGGAAGGGTTCTACACATTTCTTTACCCTGAACATTTACTTAATTAAAATAACAGTATTTGCTAGCTCAAAATTTTTTCTTAAAGAATTACATGTAAATGGACTAGACACTAATCTGTATATTGATACCTAGAAAGAATTTTAATTGAAAGCTAGTTTTGAAAAGTTTGCACAAGATGTAAATAAGAGAAACTTCAGGTTGTTACTAAAAGACACAGGGATCAGAAATTTTTGAAAATGATTATGAATGGTCTAAAAATTCAAAAACAGATACCAAAGTGAGATCATTTTAATAATATAAATTTAGCTGAGAAAATATTTACTCATATAATTTCCCAACTGTTCACTCTGCAAGTAACTAAGTCTTCTGTCAATTACATCACCTGTGATACATTATTGCACAAATTCTAATTATCAATATTCTACAATGTTTCCTCATCTTTAGTATTAATGTTTGATTGACTTGTTTTTGAGTTGCTAATGGCACAAAAATCTTATAAGAAGCTAAGTCAGAACCAGCTCAAATGCTCATGTCCTTGCTCCTTCTTGTTCCTCTTAGGATTCTGCTTAGAGAAGATAAGGATGGAAACACACAACTGCTGTGCCCAAATCCACTCTTATCCCCTCAGTCACGTTCATAATTTATGCCACTAATGAGTAAAAGCCATGACTCACTGAGAATTATCCAGTAATCAACATGAAACTGATTTGGAAACCAGAGCCACTATTACTTTTTTTTTTTTCTTTTCAGCCAGTTTTTCTTCCCCAAAGCAAAATCCTGCATCAAATTAGAGGGCTATGTCCTGCACTGAAATGCAGACAGCAGCAGAGCAGGAGGCCTGCCAGCCACAGGGCTTCCTCTGCCTTGAGCTCTTTCCTGCACACTCTGCACCATCCTTGTTGTGCAGAGGAGGGACGAGGTGGGTAGCTGGGTCCTCCCACACATTTGTCCTCTCCTGTAGTCCTGTAGCAGACAGGGTGACCAGAGTTGAGTCATCTACTTGCCAGCACTGAGGTGCCCATGGGAGAAGGCAACTGGCTCCCATCTCAAAGCCTCCACCATTCCATGTTCCCTCTTCCCTCTGAAGCATTCCAGGGGGCCGGGGAGATAGCTCAGTAGAATAAGCACTTGCCTGGCAAATGCAAGGGCCTGAGTTCAATCCCCAGTTCCATGGAAGAGGAAGAGGAAGAGGAAGAGGAAGAAGGAGGAGGAGGAGGAGGAGGAGGGAGGAGAAGGGAGGAGAAGGGAGGAGGAGGAAGATAAAGCTTTTCATTTAATCTATCTTTGAATGAACTAAAAGTAAATGACCAAATGGCAAATCATAAGTTTCTTTATTAGTCAAAATAAACTTCTGTAGTACATACACCACTTAACAACAAACATAACAAGGATAAAATAATGCGAATGCGGTTCCATTATCATCCGTGAAGAAGAACTGAAGCACTGCCTTTATGCAAAGGTAGACACCTGAAAGGAACCCGAGCAGGAGAAACCCAGCCAAGACCCAACGAAGCATAACTTCAAAGAGCAGACACAGAGGCAGGTATCAGCACAGCAGCTACCCGCCATGTCCAGCGCCACCAGGTTGTGCTGATCATACACTGAAGCCACCTAGCCTCCAAGGGTTACATTGTACAACCAGAATAAAGAGCCGCCCATACCATGTGTAGTTAGGGTCACGACGGCTAGTCAGGCTGCCTGATCCTCCAAGTACTGGCTACTCGGGGAGACTACGTAACTTCAGGAAAGCTACCTAGCTAATAACCTATTTTTTTAGTCAAGTAACTTGATTACGTTAGGCTAAAGGACTAAGTGCCTTGACCACTGAAACAATGCTTACAAAACACTCCTCCTGCTGGAGAATAACCCAAGATATTTCCTTAGAATCCAAATCTCACACAACAGCTGGATATCAAAATAAATGGTAGATAACCTCTTTCTAAAAACAGAGATATGTGTATAGACATGCAAAGAGAGAGAGAGAGAGAGAGAGAGTGTGTGTGTGTGTGTGTGCGCGCGCATCTATGTGAAACATGAAAATACCAGCATATTTAGAAGGTACTGAACAGTACTGGGAAGCGTCTTTATTAATAAAGAGAAATAGATTTATTTTCTCTAAGTGATTTTTCATCCTGTAATTATCAGGGGAACCCTGGGATTAAGAGTTCAGATCTACTTTTTAAATTGTCCTGCAGCTCCTAAATACATCCACAGACTAAACGTAATAACCCTGAGTACAAAGTACACTGAAAATTAACGTACTCTCAGATATTTTTCCTCTGGTTACATGCATCTAAGAGCTGGTTGTTCACAAAAGTACATGCAGTTGTAAATAAAAGTGAAATGTCTTTAAAATGGGCACTGTTTTATGAAAATCATGACTTTTAATAAACATATCTAGGATATAATATTTATAAACTTTCAGTGTTCTCTTTATTAAAAGTATATTTGTACTAAAAACTGCTAGTCTGAAGTCACAGGTTAAAAAAGATTTGGATCACTCATGTATTCAAGAATTTAAAAGGAATGATTGATTTATGATAAAATATAGTCTGGGATGTGATGTAAAGTTGTAAGCTATAAAGTTATAAAATATAAGATATAATTTTGTACGATACAAAGTTATAATTCTTTTTAAAAATAAGATGTTAAAAAAAAGGTTTTACTTCCAGCTACCCATCCAAGTCCGTGGTGTGTGAGGCCATACACCCACCCAGGGCACTGGGGCTCTGGAGCATACCCGCCCCACGGGCCTGCCACCCTGTGACTCCACAGGCACAGGACACCAGGGCATGTGGCACCATCTCCCACCCAGCCATGAGTCCTCAGGCCCAGCGCACTGAGGCCCAGGCCTGCTGAGACCCAGCGATGAGCTTGGCTCTGGTTCTGGATGACACAGCAAGTAGACACAAAGCAAGGAGAGCCTGGGACAGCACCCTTGCTACAAGAACACAAGCTATGTCCCCAGGAACCTCTGGCCCAACCCTGTCTGTGCTGACAAGCCCATATTCTGTGACTCTGTGAGTGGCATATTTCCTTTGCTGAGTTTAAGATATATTTCATGGAAACTGTTAACATGTATTTTTTGTTAAAAAAAAAAAATATATATATATATATATATATATATATATTAAAAACATCACCAGCTTGAGTTTGAGCAAAGAATTTCTTCCCTGTGGACCTTTTCTATCACTCTTCCCTTCCTCCTCCCCCTCACCCTACTCCTCTTCTTCCTCTTCCTCTGCTTCCCCTTTTTCCTTTATGTTTAAAATCAAGAATTCCCATCAGCTGACGCGCATCCCATTATGGATTAGCTCAAAACCCTCAAGATGCGGTCTGTAGCAGTCAGCCTTGACTGGGCTCCCAGAATCTTTACGAAGTCCCCCTTGGTACCAATGACATTTCTTGAGCTCCATTCCATGGTTCTAGAATCTCGGCGCATTTCTTCAGGATGAACTAAGGTCATGACCAAAGAGGACCACTGAACACACTCCCTGGAGTTCTGCTGTTTTATGAACAACCCGCAACTTCAAGGCATTTCGTTTTCTTCATGAAAAGTTACACTTGAGAACACGTTTTGTTTTTTGTTTTTTGTTTTTTGTTTTTAACTTCCTTAGATCTTCAAACCTTACACCAAGACACAAATGTTTACTTTTAGTCAGCCTTCCACTTCCCCTTCTGGTTTCAAAAGAAAAGCCTTCCTTTCTGCCAGTCAAGACTGAACTCTCCATCTGCATGTCCCCAGTTAGTCTCCTCCTACTCTGCCAACACCTTTCATACCCTGGAACATTAAATGTTTTAATGTTTCATAAACTTAAAAAAAAAAAAAAAACTTTCTATTCTCAAACGACATCATCTACCTCTATCCCTATCCAATTTTCTCACTCCTTTTTCCTTTTTGTGGCATAGCTAGAAACCTCAAAGACGATGCATCCTGCACGTCTGTCACACAGTGCCTTCCCAGGCAAGCAGCTCTTCTCAGCCTGCACCTCCTCGCCTTGCCCCTCATGGCCCTTGGATCTACAAGCCAGGGCAGCTGCTCTTCCTCTTCTTCCAAGACGTGGTCCAGATACCACCTCACTTATACAGGTCCACTTCATTTCTTTTCTCTGCCATCTTTGAGACACTGGACTATTTACTGATACTCATCACTGGATCCAGAAAACAACAATTAAATTACATTTTAAAGCAGCAGTTTAAAAAAAAAATTAAAAGTTGCAAGCCGATAAATAGGGAGTGTATGTTTTTGAGAAATTTTTTACACGTAAGACAATTATCCACAGTAGGTGTTGCTCAGTAGTAGGCTCATGCAGGGACAAGAGACAGAGATCAGAAGAGTGGGACAAGCTATTCCCCCACCTTCCCAAGTCAGAACGTCAATCTACATGACACACCCTGCCTTACGGCTCTGCAATGCCAAGGATATTCCTAAATGGTCTGTCATCTACACTTCATCTAAAATCCAATCATAGAAAGCGCTGTTTCCTCAGATGCAAAGACAACCCAAAATACATCAACAGAGCACTATTCACAAATGTCACCTTTCAGGTGTTCATTTTTTCATGTCTTGCTTCAAATATAAAAACCTGTGTATAAAGATGCAGAACTACGTGCTGTAAGTACTCTCGTTTGTGTTTCAAACAATCTCCAGATAACCCTGTCCTCACACAAAGAATTTCCCCATGCCCACCTCCCTTTGGTACCAGAGAGAGAACTCAGAACATTGTGGTTGGCAGGCAGGTGCTTATGCCACTGAGTTATAGTCCTGGACCAAGAATTTCTGAATGAAAGGGAGAAAAGAAAGGAGAGGCAAAGGGAAGAGAGATTACAGCTTTGAGTTCTGTACCATCTGCCTAAAAACCTATTTACTCAGGAAACTAAATCACCATTTTTTAAAAAACTAAGTAAACACCTTTTATACTTTTGCACAGAGCTCTTAACGAAGCATATTTCCATGATGAAGAGCCATATATTGCTGAGTTATGATTGAAATAATGTCCTTCAATTTGTCCAGGAGCAATTTTATTTTAATAACTCACTAGGGAGCTATTAATAGCTCCCATAAAGAATAGCATCTATATCTAAAAATATTAACTAAAATGTTCTTTGTTTTTTATAGATGTTTCCATCATTCCACATTAATTATCATCAGTAAGAAACATGATGGTCCCAAAGTGGCTGGTAATTTCACTTTTAAATAAATACTCACGTGGTAAGGTAGGCGTGAGGGAAAACACCTATAATCCTAGCAATCAGGAGGCTGAGGTAGGAGAGTCCCTGCACATTTGAGGCCAGCATGGGTTATAAAATGAGTTCAAAGCTAGCCTGAATTACAGAACAAAATCTTGTCTCAAAAAAAAAAAAAAAAATCTTGTCTCAAAAAGAAAAATGAAAAGAACAGAAAGGAAAAATAAATTGTTGGGGCTGGGGAGATAGCTCAGAAGAATAAGCAGTTGGCTGGCAAGTACAAGGTCCTGAGTTCAATCCCCAGTTCAGCAGAAAAAGAAAAAGAAAAAAGAAATTGTCACCTTAGGCTGGAGGTGGAGGTATAGGCCTGTAACACCAGCACTTGGGAGGCTGAGTCAGGGCTATCACTGTGAGTTTGAGTTTGAGGCCAGCAAGAGGATACAGCGAGTGTAAGGCAAGTACGAACTACATAGTGAAGCCCCATCTCAAAAAGACAAAAAAAAAAAAAAAAAAAAATTCAGCCCAGCCTGTACAACTCAGCAGCTTAGCAGTTGAGACCTTGTCTCAAAATGAGAAGGCCTGGGGAAGTAGTTGCAAAAACCTTGGGGTCAATTCCTAGTGCTCCAAATTAATAATAATAGTAATAATAAATATCATGTATTTAGAAGATAGAATCTTTAAGATGTATAATAAATTATACTTATATTTTCAATATAAACCAGAACCTAAAAATACATTTGTTGTCATCAGGGTCTATAAGGGAAACAATTTAACACTGGACACATAATTTATACAATTATTTTATAATATTTACCCCAACTGTAAAATCCCAAAGAGTGCAGGAGATCTGTCCACACGCTAGAGACCCAAAGAATGCAGCTGGGGGCCTGGATCCCACAGCAATGCCCTGCATGAGTCCAGCTGGAGGCTGAGAGCCCAAGACAATGTCTCCCACACATCTGTATCAAGACACTGAGCTGGGAAGGCCCAGAAGAAGCTAGCGTGGGAGAATCCGCACTGAAGCCAGGAAGCGATGCTCAAGGTAAGAACCAGAGCTCCTCCAAAAGAACGAGACTGACAAACTTCTCCAGGAGGATGGACAATACCATCTTCTCCTCCAGTTCTGCTTTGACACTACTGGCAACAATCCTCAGGTGGGCCCTCCACACCCAGGGCCATGCAAGCTGATTCTGTTCAGATGGATGTTTACAAACTGACCATTACTTAATTCTCCACAATATTACTGCATCTTTCAAGCCACATTTTCTTATTATAAAGAGGTCAGTGCTATAGTGATGTAAAAATGTTTTACCAACTGATAAAATTTTTACAGTCCTAAACTTTTGTTAAACTTACCAATGGGTCATTCAGGTGTTTTGGTTTCTTCTTGTTTGTTTTTAACGGCCAGCTCAGCCTGCTCTGGGGTTGGGGCTGAAGCACCATATGGTGCCAGGGATTGAACTGCAGTCCCTGTGGTTGCCTAAGCTTTCATAAGAAGGCACTTTAGACTGCTGAACCATCTTGCTGGCCCCCTGCCTTTTTTTTTTTTTTTCATTCAGTTTTCAAAAGGCATCTTTCAGGGCAAGTTAAAGCAAGACCTGAGCCGGGCGTGGTGGCTCATGCCTGTAATCCCAGCACTCGGGAGGCTGAGGCAGGAGGATTGGTAAGTTCGAGACCAGCCTGGGCCACAAAAGTGAGCCCAAGGCCAGCCTCAACTGCATAGCGAGACCCTGTCTCAAAAAGACAAAAAAAAAAAAAAAAAAAGCAAGACCTGCATAACAAAACATGGAATTTTGCATCTCCGGAGGTCAGTCAAAACCCCTCAGGATTTACTTTGAAACCATGTACAGTGCTTTGAAGAGCTGTTGTCAGTGTTAGCCATCTGGATGAGTCATGGCAATTACGTGACGAGTTAGTTTCCTCTCTGTGAAAGCCCGAGAGAATGTTTTCTCTCTAGGTGACTCTCCTTAGGTACACTGTATATTTTTAGTCCCTTTCCTCTGTAGCCCAGTAATCTCCTTGAACAGAACATTTGGGAAACCACTGAGTTATAGGATGTTACAGCACAGGTTCTCTTATGTCCTGAGTTCTCACTGACCTTGAAGGCCTGGGAACAAAATATTGCCTATCTTTGTAGCCCTTCTTTTTCTCTAATTTTTGACATGCAGACTTAAGTTATTCACCCTCCAAAAGAGAAGCTTAGTGATACTATTACTCTATAATGTAGGTACTTGAGCTTAACATTACTGTCTTTCTGAGTATCAAACATCTTAGACTTAACTTGGAGTTCATGTTATCTATCAATCATTGCCACCAGCAAAAAAGTTTAACCACAAGGCATAAAACATAAAGCTAGATTAGTACGCTGAGCTGTAAAACGCTTAAATCAACAGCTTCCATCATTGCCAGTTTTGCCAATAACCCACTGCAATTATAAAACATTGGATTATGTGTACAACTACTTTGTCTTAGTTCAATGACAAGAAAAATTTTTGTACCAACAATGATTAGAAAAATTATCACATCTACACTCTGTGCTCTGTATAACTACTAGGAAGACAACAATATGCACTGTATCAAATACTGGAAATGTACTACTAATATGTTTTGACACTGTCACATTATTTCTTATTAAATGTAATAAAAAAGATGAAAAATAAATAAATAAAAAGTAAAGCTAGATTAGTATGCTGAGCTGTAAAAGGCTCAAGTCAACAGCTTCCGACATTGCCAGTTCTGCCAATAACCCACTGCAAATGTGGAATATTGGACTATGTATAAAACTACTTTCTCTTAGTTCAATGAGAAGAAACTTTTATACCAATAACGATTCGAAAAATTATCATGTCTCTATCCCGTACTCTGAATAACTATGATAAGCACAACAATATGTATTGTATTATTGGGGATGTACTACTAACATGTTTTGAAACTGTCTCATTGCTATTTCTTATTAAAAGTAATAAAAAATAAAAAACACACAAAAAAAACAAAAAAGGCATCTTTCAGAAAATAATTTGAGACTGTGTTAAGATGTTCAGCCAATGATTTTGTGTTTGACAATACACAGAGTACCCCCCACAAAAACAATTAACAAATCATGTCTTGCATTTTTTTTTAATCCCTGTAAATTATGTTCTGTAGAAAATTAAAATCCTTGTAGGAAGATCTTTTAGGACAACACAAATAAACAAGACTCATAGAAGCAATAAAGTTTGTATGGCTTTCTAAATGGGCCCAGAAATTGCAAAACTTAATCGCTGTCAAATACCCCAAAGTAAAAAGACTATTCTTCATGAACAATATACTTTTTTTAAAAAGCAGAAACTGCACAGTATTCCAACTCCTCTGAGATTTGAATGAAAGCCTCACCCTAAGAACTTCTGAATTCAGTCACTGTGGACACCCCTGGCTCCCTTCCTTACTGTATCTGGGAGAGCGGCTACTGTGTACGGAGGCCACGCTAAACTTGCTGTGCTGAGTAACCAGTGATCCAGAAAGTGTAAAACACTCCCACTCTGGTGAACCATTTTATTGGTTCTGGTTCATAAGGTTCTAACTATAGAATTTCATTCTCCACGCCAAACCTTAATCTTCTACTGGAACAGAAGTTTAATATCTTTGAATGGGCTTAATCTTGATCAGTTTTTCACTGCCTATGTCGAAAGCATAGGAAACTTCACACAAAAATCCAAGAGCCTCCCTTGAGCTTTTAAAAAGAAGAAGTAAAGGAGGGAGCAAAAAGCATTTTTCAAGTATGTGAAGCTAGAAGAAAAGGGAAAAAGAAAAACATACAAAGGGCTGCAAAGGAAGTAGAACAAACAGAATAAACTAAAGTAAGGGGAGGAAAAGAAAGATGATAAACGTTACCATTCAAGTGCGAGTTAAGGGGGCCACCTGTCCCCAGGCACAGGGCCCATCTTGTCCTCATGTTCAGGGCCTCGCTGCAGGCCACAGGCTCAGGATGACCATTTGCAGATGCTCAAAGGGCACAGCTGTGCCTGCTGTGGCATCAAAGCACCCTGGGAAGCTGTCCAAGCTGAAGACAGATAAAGTCCCAGGTACCATGGGAAATGAGTGTATTTAAGCACAAGAACACTTCTAATCTGTTGCGCACAACAAATATTTTTTAAACCATTAAATTAAAAACAAACGCTGTGTGGGTAGTTTTCAAGTACACCTGAATGTGCTGAATTGTTTATCTGCTCAAATTGTAAGTACAAAAAAACAGTACAATCTCTTGTATTAGGATTTTGTGTCATTTATACCTGTACCTCATAACTATGGATAGCACCCAGCTGTGTGTAGGGCAATTCATTCATTAATAATTCACTCTCCATCATTCATCATTTATTCTGTGCCTACTATATACTAGAAATAATTCTATATCCATAAAATACTCCAATATGGAAAGACATATGACCTCTTTGTGCTACCATACTGCTAAAATTCTACAGGGAGTAGAACCCATAAGGAGGGGATAGCCTTTAATTTTGGTGAGGAAGTCAGTGTGGACAGCTGAAGGGAATCAAGAAAAAGTAGGCAGCAACATGAACCTTAGTTCAATGCCGAAGTCTGAGAAAACCATCCGTGGTCAAGGAAGGATAGCGTGGATAGCATTTCAGGAGAGAGAATAGAGCAGAAGTAGAAAATCCTCCCAAAGAGGAAAGGCTCCTGAAGAGGTCAAGGAAAATGAAGTGTGAAGAATGTGCAGGGGCCAGATAGCAAGCTTTGTTAAGGGTACTGTTCCTTACTCAAAGAATAATGAAAAGCAATCAAAGGGCAAATGAAACAGGATGACCGCCTATGATCCGGCAGGGTTTATCCTAGGCACTTGTAATCATTAACATTTGCAATCATTGTAATACCTCTATAAAGTATGTACCATTTATAACTGAACCTCAGAGATGAGGAGACTCAGACACGCACAGTAAAGGCCAATGACTTGCGCAGTTTCAGGGCAATCCAGATTGGACCCAGGCAGCATGACTTTAGTCTCTTTTCCTCACCATCACAGATCCTGCCTTTCTAACCTGAAGGAAGGAGGAGGTCAGCTAGAATAAAATGCTAAGAAATCTTCCTCTCAACTTGGGAATCCTAGCTAAGTGTCAACAATAATAGTATCTGGAGTGGAAAAATCTACCATCAGCAGTAAGTTAAAAAATGACAACATATGGTATTTTATGTATTTTTTTAATGTCCACCTCTATCATTTTGGGCATGACAATATAGAGAGGTTATTTTCCCAAAGGCAATCCAGAAAACACAATGCCTAAGACGGCTTAAAAGGGAAAAGAAAAAATCTAAAACCATACACTGTGCAATATCAACTCTCATCTATCTGCTGTAATTAACCAGTAATTAAAGAAAACTAGTTGTTTAAAATAATTTAACTGAATGACTTACTTAAGAGTAGGAAGAATTTATTGAAAGAAGGCAGGCTTCTGTCTGAGAGGGGAGAAGGGGGCCAGAAGGAGGGTTGCCCACTAATCCTGATTCTTAAGGGGGTTTATTATCAAATCCACTCAAGAGGTGGGTTTAAGGTGGGACAGAACTAAAACCAATCAGTAAGATTACACATACAAGCCGGGCGTGGTGGTTTACGCCTGTAATCCCAGCACTCAGGAGGCTGAGGCAGGAGGATTGTTGCAAGACCAGCCTGGGCTACAAAAGTGAACTCAAGGCCAGCCTCAACTGCATAGTGAGACCCTGTCTCAAAAAAAAAGATTACACATACAGTCACTTATGCAATATTGACCCAATGCCAAATCATAGGATGGGTCTGAGGTGGGACAAAACTATGGCTAATCAGTAAGATTACAACAAACACAGTCCCTTAGGTAGTACTGACTAAATGGGGATCAAGTAGGGAAACAGATCACATAGCAAGCACACACGGGCAGACCAAGACTTTCCTGGCAGGGCTAGATTAAGGAGGTTTGGTTTCCTAAGGTGGCTGATGCCTACTTAGAATATCAGTCACTGCTGTTCATCCCTAGGGAAAGTATATGGGTGAGCAGCAGTTCCTTATCTTGAAGCCTGGCCTTCACTGAGTGTGCCTCCAGACACAGCTGTCTTCAGCACTGACCTCTAGAGGGGTGGCCAGCCCTGTCTGTCTGACCGCCTACCATATTCCTATCTTAGCCATGTACAATATTACACCCCTGAAGAAATAACCCTAAATGCCATGGAGGGGAAGGGGTAAAGACTGATCTGACCTAAAGAACATCATAGTTGTGATGGGCAGACGTATTCCACAGAGGCCTACCTAAGTGCCCTGGACACATGCCAGGTGTTCTTGTCTTGAACAGAGGTACAGCCTTAAGTTTGGAGGAGACAAGGCCACAGAAACAAGTACGTATGAACCAAATAATAAAATCAGTGGGATAATTAGGAATACAGCCAACGAAGTTTTCCACCAGGAGGAGTCAGCAGTAGCTATCCATAAAGAAGATAATGAAAAGGTTCAGGAAATTTCAGAATTTGACATGGCATTAATGTGTCATCTAATATCTTGAGCAGTTATAGAGACATTAGCAGAAGGTTCAGGAATGTATACTCATTGTTCAGCTTTTATAACTGCACCAGTACTGCTGCTGTTGCAATATCTAATACCACCTAACTCTGGAGCACAGCTTGCTTCATTAATTTTACTTTTTCATTCCAGGGACAGACCAGCAGTGGTGTCTTTTAAGGCCCCAGAGTACAGTTAGTGTACTGTACTCAGTATATTGCCTCAGTATATTGCATGGCATCCTCTAACCCTAGGGAAGGATGAAGATAGAAGCCAGATGATCAGACCAGTGAAATGCACTTCTAGACCTTTGATGCCATAGGTAGGACAAATTTGCAAGTTTGTCAATAATTTTGATACTTCACTCTTTTAGCCATGCAAATCCTAGCATGCATCTTTCTCTTCATCCAGGAGTAGCAAGGGCCACAAATTGGTTCCACAGGAACCAATGTCACCAGGCTACCTGTCTAATTCTGGAGTAGTTAAGAAAGTTTATTGCAAACCAGTCTTCAGCCTGTAAAGTTATTGTGCATATACACTGTGGGGGTGGAGGGTGTCCATCCCAGGTATTTAGTACAGTTAGGCCAATGAGAATAGGAGGGATTTTTCTGTT
>PVJA010000693.1:66813-116418 GCA_004027025.1 Myocastor coypus
GTTTTTTTTTTTTTTTTTTTTTTTTTTTTTTTTTTTTTTTTTTTTTTTTTTGGCTTTTTGAGACAGAGTCTATGCAGTTTAGGCTGGCCTGGAGCTCACTTTTGTAGCCCAGGCTACTCTTGAATTCACATCAATCCTCCTGCCTCAGCCTCCCAAGTGCTGGGACTATAGGCATGTGCCACCATGCCCAGTTAGCTCAGTGGCTTAAGCACCTGCCTGGCACAAGGTCCTAAGTTTGATCCCTGGTACAAAAAAAGAAAAAAAGAGTACTGTTCATAAGCCACCCAGGTATGAATGGCTTATCTTACAAAACTGTAAAAATATAAACATATGGAAGCATACAAAGACAAACACATACAAATAAAATTTTATAATTATACCTCATGTTAAAACATTACTTCTAACATTATCATTTTAACTTCAGAATTTTCCCTCTTGAATGGTCAAAATGAAAAAATTATTATTTTTCTAATATGCTTGAATAACTCTACTGTATACTTACTTTGCTCATATTGTGTTTCATTTCCAAATTATTTTAAATTCAAAGTAATCATCATCTTTATTTCTCAAACTTTGTAACTGTGAAAGACAGGTGCAGTGAATTTTACCCTACATGATGAGCCTGCAGCTCAGAGATTCCTCCCAGTGAAGTACTTTTCCCTTCTCAAGTTCAGAAATAGGGTTATAATATTCAACTACTACACAAGCTGGTCATGATGTAAATGACAAATGTATCTTCCACATCGCAGCATTTCATTTTGCATCTCCTCCGAGACGCCTTCCATAATCTCCAGCACCTATATCCCATGCCCTCACTTCCCCAGCATGCTGGTTCCTGGCCAGGGCCAGGCTCTATAAGACCCTGCTCCCTTGCCTGACTTTTCCATCCACTGTGAAGTGTGCATCGGCCAGCACTTTGTGTTTACCAAAGTTCATGGAGCAGTGGGAACTGTGCCTGCCAGGCCCCTACTAGGCACCAGCCCAGAACAATTGAAACAATTGAGACTCTCGAGAAACTTAAAGGATAAAACCCAGACCTCTCTGTGAAAACTGAAATCCTAAGGAATTTTATTATCTAAAATTCATCAACCGCACATATGAGCTTGTTTAACTAAAGAAGTGTAAATGTAAAGTTCATTCAGGGTGTGGCATGTAACATCAGGCACATAACTAAAACTATTGTAACTCCACTTTTAATAAATCATGAATCATAAACTTTCAACACTTCTCTACCACACCTATTCTACTTGGCAAGGTGCATTCACTTTTTCTTTTATGATTTCACATACACACACCTCAGGATAAAAACACTAAATATCACTGTGCAGAACAAAATGGCTTTCTTTTTAAAGCATGCATGTTTTAAATGCATTTCATCTCTATTTTCCAAACTACATTTCAGGAAACTCTCATGCAGGAGCTCTCACCCGTCCCAAAATCACCAATAAGGCTCATTAAGACACAAGCCCTGGGCCCCGACTTTGGAGAAGGTGAAGGCAGTAAATCAGAGTGGGATCCAGATGACAAGATACCGTCTTGGTCCTAAGACCACACCTTGAAGACAAGTGTGACACTGTGTTATTAGCAGGTAGAGGAAGCCAGGCTCATCCTCAGATACCACTGGAAAATGCTTCCCATCCTGCATGCCCTCTTTAAACTTCACTGTACAGGGCACTGAACTCAGGAGTTTGGGCTTGCAAGGCAGGGACCTATGCTGCTGAGATGTCTCCCCCAATCCTTAATATCATTTTGAACTTGGATGACAAGAAGACACAAATTCACTCTCATCTGTTCTCACTTACTAACAGAACCCTAGAGGAAAAGGTGTGAAATGCCTTAGGAATATTCTGGCCAAAAAAGCTTTTCCCATATGGCCTCTTCCGCTGTTTACAAACACCTGCCATGTGGTGTAGGAGGCATTTCTCTGTTACCATGACCTAGAGAGCTGAGAAAAATAGCAGCAGAGTGAGACAAACTGGCAGAAACCGTACCAGGCAAGTCCTTGGGCTCACACTGCAGCCACCCATCCCTCACATGGGGCTTGCCCTAATGCAGACTTTTCTACTTGCTGTCTTCATTTTATGTAGCAGCAGCTGTCTTTTTCCTGCCTTTTAATAACAGCTGCATGTGAACATAAATGTACATGTTAAATCTTCCAGATTGACATATTTTCAAACACTGCTCAATTAGAAGCTAAGTCTAACTTGATACTATACACCAAGAATGAACTAAATGATAGTGTTATGTCTAGCTGTCCCCCAAAGCCTGATTCAGCCATAAGTGGGGCTTTCCCAGAAGTGGCTGGATCTATAGCGTGTGATGCTGGGATTAAGTGACATGGTTAGGCAGCACCCCGATTCCCAGTAGCCTAGACTCAACATAGAAGAGACGCAAAGATGCCGTTAAAGTCCCTTGTCTGCTTGTCTGCTTGCTTGCTTGCTTGCTCAGCTACCTTCTGCCTGCCATGAACTGTTTCTCCTCTACAATACCTGCCTGGACATACACTGATTACAAACTGTGAGCTCAATCAACCTTTCTTCCCTTAATTTGTAGGTGTTGGGTATCTCAGCAACAAGAAAAGTAACCAAGTCAAGGAGTAAAAGGAAGGAAAAAAGTTAATTATGAACAAAGATATAGTGAGTATTTAATAGGATTAATGAAGTGAGCTCTCTCAGAGGACAGATTTTGTCTCTCCAAGTGCCTAACCCAAGGTCTGGCATATTATAGCCATTTCTACATATTTGCTGAATCTATGAGGGGAAAAAACAATATCTGGATAAAAAAGCACAGAAATAGAAAAAATACACTTGAGAAACAGAACTTGGCCCTGTACATACACTTTATTTCTAAGGACCATTTAGATTTCCAAAGGGCAATACAGACTTACAATCATACCTGTCTAATGTCAAAGACAGAGGAACCACTTAACACTTTACCTTCAAAAGGAGACACGCAGCTGCTCACCTCTCAACTAACTCAACTGGACAGAAAAGGAGAGGGATGAAGAGCAAGGAAAACAAGAGCGCCTCCTGCACAGAATGCAGTTTCATTTTAAGGACAACATTCCTACAATGAGCTAAATTAAAACCTATCTCATGTTAGAAAAATTCCTTAACACCTTAGGTTTTTTAAAGAATTTAACACTTGAATTATTTTTTATAATCCTATCAATTTTGGAAGTTAACTATACTGCATTTTGATCATACAAAATTTATTAAAGAATTTACAGCTGTTTGACCCAGTTATTCTATTTGACTCCTGACATTTTATTGGCAAAATTCTTACTCTTAAAGATGTAAGACTTTTCACTGAAATCAATATGCCTAATAGTAAACTACTGACCTCAATTTCAACAGTATAATATTGTAAGTATGTATTTATCTCTCCTTTTGGATAGACAGAATAAAATTACTAGTAACAGACTTCTGACAAGAGGGAGGATAAGCTGTTGTACATCTGTTTCCATTTTTATTATTGTACAGAAATTTCCAGATGTTCCTCCTTCGCTGGTATTCCCCACAGAGAACAGTTACTGTATTCTCTTTATGGTCACCTTAGGAATGAACAGAAAAAAAGGAAAACAAAAAATCTTCTAATACAAATTTACACAACCCCACACTTTTTATGAGAAAATACAAACTAGACATGAGCACATACCTCTGCTCAAAGCTGTCTTCCACAGGGAGAGAGGGAACACCACAGAAAAGCACGAGAAGCAAACAGAGAGCAGGAAGTGAATCTGGAAGCAGTCTGTCCCCAGTGAGCTCTCAGGCATACTGAAAGAGGACTCCATGATGCAGGTGTGCACACGACCATCCTGGACAGAGGAGGGACATCTGCAGCAGCCCCGCGCACAGCCCCGAGCCTTCCTGTGGTTCTGCCACATTTGTCGGTAATGTCCCCCAGAAGCCCCAACCTAGGGGACAAGTATTTTATCTATGCTTCATCATGTCTCTCAAAGCATCTAAATTCTATCCTTAGTATCAGACTATAAACTCATTTATCTTTGATCTCACCATGACCAAAGAAAGATATTTAAAAAAAAAAAAAAAAGTGGCAGAAAGGGAAGAAAGACAGAAAAAAATTCACACTATACCCCTTATATTGTCAAATTCCTTTTTTCTACAATATCCTTTCAGATCCTATTCAAGTACCCAGTACCATGGGAGGAGAGGGGTAATATCCTTAGTGAAAAAATCTAAAGAAAAAAAAAAGTTATCGTATGCCTTGTTCCAACATCTAGAAAATGTAAAGCCTTTATCTTTCATTAAACTAATTTTTAATTACCTAAAAATGTCACGTGTACTTATGAGAATAGTTTTTATTTTCCCATAAAATTGTTTTCAGCCACATGTGACAAGATCCACTTTGTTACTATGCTGTGTTAAGTACCTTGCTAACCACACACAGACAATGCAGACTGACTCACACACCAGCCACCTAGCGGCTGGGAGGTCAACCAACTTCAACCCGTAAGGCAAATCGAAGTCACACATCAGCATCCCTTGCCCTTCCTATGGCTGGTTTAGAGAAACAGAAGGGCTCCCGCTCTTGCCAAGAAGATGAGGCCCCTGGGAACACTTCTTGCATCTTAAGACAAGGCATTTAGGACAAGATACCACCTTTTCCCTCTATGGAAATGTTCTCTGTGGCCCCACAATCTCCTTGAACAGAAAATTTGGTACACCACTGAGTGATAGGATGTTATAGCACAGGTTCTCTTATGTCCTGAGTCCTCACTGACCATAAAGGGATAGGGCCAAAATATTGGCTATGCTTGTAGCTCTTCTTTTTCACTCATTTCTTGGTCTGCAAATTTAAGCTGTTAACCATCTAGAAGAAAAGCTTAATGATACTATTACCCTATAGCATAGGCAGGTGAGCTCCACTTCACTAACTGTCTGAATATCAATCACCTCAGAGGTAACATGGAACAGGTATTTTCCAACAATCATTGATATTCTAAACTTTAAATCTCTATAGAATGTGAAAAAACAATCACACATTTTTACATAGAAATTAGTTTTCATAGCAAAAGCAATATCTGGTGCACAAAACCCAAGGGCGAGACCAACACAACACATCAGAGACCAGCAGTGAATCTCCTTTCTCCCTACCCCTGACCCCAGGGAAGTACCCCGAGTTTGCAATGACTTTCTTGAGCTTTTGTCAGTCCCCTGTGGCAACCTAACTAGCTGGCCACCCATTTACAAGAAATTGTAAACTTCCTTCTTATTCAAGTCATTTCAATTGGATTCTTCTGTTTAGTATCCAAAATCATTCTACTTGATATACCAATTGAACAATGTTCATTTACATTAAATTAAGAACATGATTCAAGGATTCTACATCTACAACTTTTAATAACTAAAATATAAAAAAAACAAAAAATTGCATAGTGAATTGAACACTGTATATACTTTTACTACAAAAATGTACTGAAAAACACTGCCAGGGTGTATATACTGATTTTGTCACTTAACAGAATAGGTTGTGTGAGTGTATGCGTGTGTGTGTGTGTGTGTGTGTGTGTGTTTAACATTTTAAGCTAGGGTTCTACTTCTTTCACAAAGCAATTTTAAGTATCTCAAAGGTAAGTCTCAATGCAATATTCACAGATTTTTTTAAAAAGTTCTGATTTTATAGTTTTTCACTCTAATGAGATTTTGGAAGATAGCTGGGCTCTTTTCAACAGTTCAGTAGTTATGCAAATGCATTACCTTGGTGTCTATGGTTTTGCTCCTCCATGAAGTGGATTCACTAATGATTAAGACAATGGTGATAAGGACGTAAGGTCCACTATAGAAACCAGACACTGAAAAGGCACCACAATGCAATACAACAAATGCTGTCCCAGAGTTAGGTGCCAGCAAGAGTCTGCTGGATTGGCGAATCTGCAGGAAAGGCAAGGGCTTCCTAGTGACAAGATCTGCCTCAGGACTTCCTCGGCTTTCTTCTGAACAGATGCATGGAGAAGTGGCAATGCTGTGTGATAAGTTAATGCATTATACTTCAGACAAAAGTGGTTTATATTCTCAAACACTGTATTGGCTGACCAATCAATTAAATATTTAATTTTATTTCACGATAATTCCGAAGGAAATTTAAGCACCAAATGAGGCCTCAAGCTCCAAATTGAAAGGTTGCTAAAACAAACCATTTTTCAGTTTGTGGGCTGCTTAGACAGGTACATCTGACCATTTTACTACGCCACATCTCAGTCAGAAAATAGTTCTGGGAAGTACAAGTAACATTCTGTCTGCCTGCTTGGCCACGGAGCACAGCTGGACTATGCATACAACGCAGGACTCTGGGGTGTGAGCCTCGTTCTCTTGGTTTCTAAGTCATAAACAGTGATGACCACTTCCTTCTCTGCAAGCTGTCTCCCAGAACCTTTGCAATTACTGTTTCCCCAAGGTGGGACTGAGTGCCCAAAACCACAGGCCCCAAAATCAGCTTTGCCTCCGTCTCATACCAGGGGCTCACACAGGTCCCCACATGGCGATGCACAGCCCATCCAGAAGTATACTAAGGAAACAAAGCTAATGGGAAACAGGATACTGTGTAGGACAACATATATGATGACTGCCTGTGAGAATGTTTACCATAGATTAATGCCAGAAGTTGACCTGAAAACTTTTTAACTAGAAGTCAAAAATATAATTCCATCTAAAGCACACATCTTGGGCATTTCCCATTCAAATGCCATATCACTCAGAGCTTAGCTAACAAGAAAGTCACTACAACATGGTGAAAGAGCAGCAGTTTCACACTAAGGAGATCCCAGTGCTCTTGCATTGCTGCTGTAGAGAGATGCACGGCAGAGGTGAAGGCTGAGCAGTAGCAGGAAGGTTCCATGCCTAGGCTGGACCGCACTCCTAGAAGCATCTGAACACGTCGGGGTGGACAAGGCCTGTGGCAGCGATGCTAGAATAAATGCAAGAGACTCACCTCAGACCCAAAACACCACAGTAGCTGCTATTGCAAGTGCAGAAGCCAACACTGTCCAAAGCTTGGGTTTCAGTTCACATCACGTCTCACCCAAAGAGAACAGGGAATGGAGGGAGCTTCCCATTCCCTACCCTTTCCTAATGTTCGCACCTCTCTCTCTCTCACGCCTTGCACGTCTTCTCCCTCATTTTTTCCTTTCTCCCTTTTCTTTTCACTGCATTAATTCATACAAGTCCAACCATAGTTACCTGCTTCCAGTTACACAGCTCTAGACTGCAAATATAACATAGCTTTTGCTTTCTTTTTTTTTTTTTTTCAGGACCAGGGTTCAAACTCATGAACTTGCACTTGCCAGGCAGGCACTTGTGCCACAGAGCTATCTCCCCAGCCCCAGCTTTTGCTTTCTACAAGGTCACGGTCCAAGTAAAATTCAGATTTGGTAAGTGTTATCATTTGTCTAGTTGTCCCCCGAAAGCCTCGTGTAGTCATGGGGCAGAAACTTCTAACGTTTGAGACTAACTCATGATCCACTGGGATTATATGTCTTAGAACTGCTGGTGTTATGGATCTTAGTACTGCTGTAATTATGGGTGTGGTCTGAGGTAGAAATCCTGAGGCAGAGACTAAAAGTATTACAAGAGAGACTAAAAACCAGACTGTCTCTCTGTTGCTCTGTTGCCCTCATTGGTCAGTCACCTCTGTCACCATTTGTTGCTGTTCTGCCACCATGAACTGCTACTCTCTGCCATGTGCCAATCTGTCTTGGAGCCAGCCAAGTATGAACTGAAACCTCCAGTAACTTTGACCTAAATAAACCTTTCCTTCCTTCACTTTGGGTGCTGAGTATTTTCCCCAGCAACAAGAAAAGAATAACTGAGACAGTAAGAAATATAATTTGAATGTTTATTCCCTCCAAAACTCAAAATGAAATTTAACTGCCACCGAGGTAGCCCTGGGATGTGGGGCCCTTGGACAATTGCTTGGTCCCTCTGGCCTCTTAGCTCTTGGGCTTCTTCCATGTGACAACACATAAGAAGGCTGTCTAGAGTGTTCCAACACTATAGTCTTGGACTTCCCAGCCTTTGGAACTGTGAGCCAATAAATTTCTGTTCCCTAATATGTGTGTGTACATATACAGCCAGGGTTATAGTTCAGTGGAAAGGCCAGAGGATGGCAAGAAGAGAAAAATAATTTTGCATTCTTTATAAAATATCCAGTCTCTGATATTCTAGGACAGTACCACAAATTGAAATATGTACAATAAAATAATTAGAACTACAGACCTATATACCAGAACACAGAAATAACTTGTTAACTTGAGACATGAGAAAGTTCACTTATATGTAATCTACGTAAGTGGACAACATACTAATTTATCAAGAGCAACAGTATATTTTTTAGGTAGTTATTCATATACAGGCACCCAGCCTAAAAATAAGAAAGCATTTACAAATGTTATCTTTATTATAGTTATAATTAAATATATACAGCTTAACACATTCTCATAGCTATGTTGCCTGGTACAAATTCAGGAAGTAGAAGAAATTCAAAAATGTTTTCAAAAATTAAACTGAATAATTTATATATTTTACCATATTATCAAATTCTTTCAATTTTTTATTCTTTTAAGAACCTTAGACATCAGTGTTATTTTCACAATTAAGCCAAACAAATTCTTTTGTATAAAGTATTTTGCATTGGAGATTAATTTAAAAAAAATATTAAAAATTTATATGGCATGTATATGACATATGCAACCTTCCTAAGTCCTAAGAAATTATGTTCTGAGAAGCCCTTGCTAATAATATTAAATATTTTTGTTAACTTTAAACTTGACAGCAACCAGACCTGGCATGTGATGTAGACCGCCTGGGGACCATGGAAAACTCATTAGACTCAGCAACCAGAACTGGTGTGTGAGTGAGACCACCCTGGGCCAGCCAGAAACTCATTCGACCCACCAACCAGGCCCAGCGCACCCAGTCTGGAAAACTGCTGCAGAACTCCCTGCAGAGAGACCAGAGACAAGACCCACCCAGCTGATCCAGGAGCAGAATATCTCACCAGAGTGGCACAGCAGGTTTCTTTCCAAGGGCTGCAACAGAAAGAAATGGAGCTCAGAAGCCAGACCCAAGCCACACCCACCTGGATAACTTTGAACTTGGTAGATGTGGACCTGGTGCTAAGGTAAGAACACTACCAAATCTCAAAACCCAAAAGTCAGAAGGCAGGGCTATATAAATGACAAAGAGAAAGAGTAAGATACATTCTCCAGCCACAAAGCCACCCAGAATAAATACAGGAGACAATAGCATAGAAGAAATTGGAAATCACACACCTGACATCTCTGAAATAATAGCATCTGCAGTTCAGAAACAACTGCAGAAAGGCATAGAGGAAATCAGATCAGAAATAATTCCTTAAGTAAAAAAATAATAATATTTATAACAAAAGAAGTACTAAGTGCTTCTAAAGACAATGATAAAAGATAGAGGAGAATAGAAAAATGATGGAATCTTTGAATGAGTAAAATAGGAAAGTAATGGAATGCATGAAGCAGATTCAAAGTGCTATAAGGAACTTAAAACCTCAATCACAATCTGGCAAAACCATTTCAATGAAAGTGAAAATAGATCTTCTGATCTTGAAGACACCATTGCAGCTAGTGAAGTGGTAAGAAAGGATCTCTTAATAACAACTAGGATGCAAGAAAAAATAATTCAATATCTGCAAGATGATGCAAAGATGAACAACGTAAGACTGGTAGGCATCAATGAGAAAGAAGGAGTCTGTATAAATGACATAAAAAGAATATGGGCAGAAGTAGTAGCAGAAAACTTCCCAAATATGGGGAAACAATCTGACATTCACATAACTGAAGCATACAGAACTTCAAATAACATCAATCCAATTAAAACAACACCCCAACATAGAATAATCAAGGTTCCAGAAATTCAGCGCAGTAACAGTATACAATAGCTGTGAGAGAAGAGAAACAGAACATGTTTAAAGGAAAACCCATCAGAATAACAGCATATTTCTCTTTACAAATCATCAAGTCAAGAAGAACATGGAGCAAGTACTTCAAGTCTTGCAAGAAAATAAATTCCAGCCCAGATTGCTATACCTTGCAAACTTTCCAGTTCAATGGGGAAGTGAAATACTTCCAGAACAAAGAATAACTAAAGAATTTCATGATGACAAAGCCAACCCTGCACAGTTTACTAAAAGATACTCTAGAGAAGGATCAAAATGACTACAACTCCACAAGGAGAATGGCAACAGCCCACAAAATAGGGCAAATAATTAAACACAGGAGAAAAAGAGGTATACAAAAGCAGTCTTTCAACTATGCTTTTGTATACAGCAGCAGAATATGTCCATCAGAATATTCTACAAATGGGCCTCTCCTGCACCCTACAGGTCATGATTCTGTCTGGTTTACAAGGTGGATGTCAAGGAAATAGCAGTAACTCAGTCCGACAAATGACACCTGGCCATCAGTAAAGGTCATGGACACTGTTCGTGTCCACAACATACTAGAACTTTGCAATATCCTATCCCCAAACTGTTAGAAGTTCTGGTCATATATTTGCCATTCCAGTATTTATGTTATGTTTTATTCTTAGTAATTGTTTACTACCATAGAAAGTTTTTTAAATTAATATCTTTGTATATATTCACCTATTCAAATATTATGTGAGTAGTCCAAATTGATTACAGATTCATACATATGATACACAACAACTGACCTCTAAGTTAGAATCATGATTTGATTTGATTTGAATTTTGGAATATTATTTTGAAGTATTTAACTTTAATTAATGTTTAATTTTCTGAAAATTGTTTAATTATACTTTTTGTTTTATGATTCATACTGTATCTCTGACTTATCTACTTATTACACATGATATGATATTTTCTCCTAGTATTAGAAACTTTAAAAAGAAATTACATATATATATGTGTGTATATATATATATATATATATATATATATATATACACACATATATATATATGGGATAAATATATAGCTACCTCATCAGTTCATTGAGAACTAAAGTTTGTAGTAATATTGTTTAAACAAGATATCACGTCTGCACCTTTTTCTCTGAATAACTACTATAAAGACAATAATATGCATGGTATCAATTGTAACCATCTTACTAACTTGTTTTGAAATTGTTTTGTTGCTATTTTCTCATTAAAATGAATTTTAAAAAATAAAAATAAAATAAATTTAAACTTGACAAAACCTAAATAAAGCCTACTGTTCAAGTGCTTACTAGTACATACTGGTCTCCAAATGCATGTTTTCAATTAGTAGGGTACAACACCTTTGGCTTTATTTTTGCCGCAGTTTTCAGTGGCAATAAATTTAATTTCAAAAGAAAGTAGCTACAGATTATGGAACTGAGTCTGTCTAACACATAAGTAAGTCTCAGCCAGCTTTAAAGCATATTAAAGAGAGTTGTGAAATATATGTGTAAACATGAAATTCTGAAGTGTTAATCCACTGACACTTAAGTATTGGTTCCAGTTTATAAACAGATGCTTTTAAAGCTTCTAGGCAAAATGCAAGGACTAGAAATGGCTGCCCCTGCACAGCTGGTAAGAGTTAGGGTACATTGTGAACTTAATGATCTCTCTTGCAATCCATTACTCTAATTGTTGTGAAAAACCATCTTTTATAAAACTCTTTTAGCAAGATAATTTTTTTGGTTAAAATTAGTGTTAAGGGATGGCCAAATAGCTCAGTGGAATAAAGTACCTGCAATCAGGCACAGGGGCCAGGGGTTTGATCCCCAGGCCTGTGCCTGCCATGCTGGCCCCGCCCCCAGGGCACAATGAGACAGCAATTGAGACTGGGCATGGTGTCCGTGCGCCTGTAATCCCAGCTCTTGGAAGGCTGTAAACAGGTGAATCACTATGAGTCCCATCGAGCTGTGAGTCCCTGAACACCCTGCAAACCCTTCCCTAAAATACAAAAATAAAATTTTCTGGCCTTTATAGATTTACCTATTCTTTCTAACTTTTTAAGTTTCTGAGTATACCCTTTATTCTAGGTATCTGTATGATTTTGCTTACACCGGTAAGGACTAGAAGGGTTCTATATTGCTGATTTCTTTATTCAAATTTTACAACCTGAGGTATAACTGCTCTTTTAGAATAATTTGTGTCCTTAAGAAGTTCTGATCTTTATGTCTTTAGAGAAAACATGTTGTAAATCATCACCCTGCTTTTATGAGAAAAACATGTTTTCATCATATGGCTCTAAGCAGTTGAGTGTGTTTGCATGGCACGCACTGCAGAGTCCTGGGCACAGACCCCAAGAAAGCATGCCTCCACTTCCCTTCTGCCAGCCTCCAGCCCTACAGGGAAGGCCACTGGAGATCTGGCTGTACCTGAGGGTGAACCTCTCCAAGTCCAGCTGTGCACAGCTCTTTAAGGAAACGAAGGGTTTTAAGTGGTTGCCTTTTATTCTTATTTTTCAATTTGATTTCATAACGACTGATATTTCTGGGGAAGGTGAAAGAGTAACCTTGGAAATGGACAAGATTGAAACTTGTGCAGGTCTAGCCCTGAAGAAAAATTCCTTACTTCCTTTCCACTGCTCTGAAGGTTCAATGGGCATCTTTAAGCAAGGTATGGCTAACATAACAGCAAACAAAAGGCGCTCCCAGATATTCAGGATCCTGCAGTTTGCAACTGACACCAGCAGCAAAACCAGGCAAACTGAGCCTACTTTTCACTAGGGGTGAGGAAGGGTTCTGCATGGGCAGCAGAGAACACTGGAACTCTGTACCAGCCCAAGATGACAGGATGTTTTAGAAGCATTTCATTTTGGCTTCTAACTACAAGTGAGCCAATACGTTAAAAAAAAAAAAAAGAAAAGTTGCTTTGCCAAACTGAGTACCACTGGTGAGGCACAGCTAACTCGATGCTGTTGCGCAGGGCTGGGCAAGTGCTGGCTAGGTTTGCTCCTCACCATCAAGCGCACACTTCTTTACTCACAGAATCCTGTCAGCATGTATTTGGACATCTCAAGGATGTCCTGAGTAGAGCAAAGGGTCATGAGCAACGCTGTATTCGTGGAGGCTCAAAAAAGGGTCTCCAAGCTAGGTCCTCCGGAAGCAGGGCAAAAAGTTTGTTTACACACACAGCGGAGCAGCTATTGGAGTGGTGCAAGCAGAGGGGGTGCTGAAAAGGCCCAGAGCTAAAAATACCCCCACTGCCTCACATTCCCACACTCCAGCTCCTGCTAGGGTAGGATACACTGGCCTCACAACAGGCAGCTCTGAAGCTGTGTTAGCAGGGTTAGCCCAGCTCCTACTGATGAAGGGCCTCACTGGCAGGGCAGCCTACTAAATCTCTGAGAGAAGGGGGCGCCACCGAGAGGTTTGAAAAGGTGAGTAAGTGGAAGGAAGGTCAGATCACTTGACCATTTCCTCTTTAGGAAAACAAAAGGGAAAAGACCTCATCACCCTACAGGATCAAGAAAGTTAGAACTGTAGCATATGTACATATTCTGAGCCAAAACTAAACCCACCAAAGAAAACTAAGGTTTCAGAAGTATAAAATCCTCTTCCCTAAAAAACCATCTAGTCAGTTCTCAGCCCCTGCCGATCAGTCTAGACCAGTGATGACAAACCTTTTAGAGCTTTCAGTGATAACAAACTGCTGGTTGTGGCACACATGCTATAAGTCTGCCGTCACTACTCTAGGCTAATAAGATGTGTTTTCAGGTCAGAACAGTTTTGTGTTTTTAATTCCCCATGATTTAAATTCATCATATGTACAGTAGACCCTGAAGATCCTGTACTAAAATACAAAAAATAAAAAATATAGTCATCATACAGAATGAGAATACCTTAATGGTAACACTTGTTGAGACACAGACCTTCAGGAACATTTTTAAAATAAAGTTCTTGGAATTTCTTCTAGAATGTATGCCCCCTTAACAGAGTCTCCATCTGCTGGGCTCTCTTCTGTAAGCTCGGCACCTAGTACAGTCCCTGGCACACAGCAGGTGCTCAATTAAACAGGCAGTAGCACAATAAAGGAACCTACACTGAGTCACAGCTCTGCCTCCAGCCAGGCCTGCAGCTGCATCAAGATGGACAGCTTCTTTGACCTTTATGAGTGTTGTGAAAATTACAGGAATTAAGGTAGGCAGATAGACAGGAGGTAGGAGATATGAGATAGGAGTAATCCCTTGTGCAAGGTTGGTGGTACTGAATAAGTGAAGAGTCCTAGAAGACTAAAGTCACATCATACGAGTCTCTAACAATGGATTCACTGAAGAATTCTCGACCTTACAATATTTTGTAGGTTTACCAGCTTACTTTAAAAGTATTTTGATTAATGACACTTCCAACTCATGATGGGCTTATCAAAACGTGCCCCTTATATATTATAGAGAAGCACCTAAAAGCACAGGACAGTGCCTCTAATGAATTAACCACACCAGTATGTACAAAGAAGTCTTTAAAAGTAATGAAGAGGGGAAAACAAAGAGCAGCACCACCTTCACTAAAAAAAAAAAAAACCTATTGCCTTTGCCCCACTTCAGGGTTTCTGCTTCAACTGATTTCAATTGGCTTAGTTTTTAAAGTTCCCCAGGTGATCCTACCGTGAGGTAATAGTAAGAACATCTCACTACAGTGATAGCTTCCAGTTGTTTCCACCGCAAGAGTTGAGCCACATAAACATTCCATTAATGCAACAAAGCCCTGCAAGAGCACTTGTGAGAGAAGGGCCAATCGTGATGCACTTCACCAGGGGCAGCCACTTCCCTTTCCCCCATCCCCACGCAGGAAACACTTAGCCACTAGTTGGATACAGGCACTGACTGAGCAGTGTGACATCAGGTGAATGCAATAGGAGACCTGGCCCTTCTTCCTGTGTAGAAGGAAAGATGTTCTCATGCTACAGACCAGGGGTGGGGGGTGGAGGGGCCTAAGGCCAAAGAGTCAAGGCTAGACACAGCAGAATCAGAACCTGGACTAAGAATACAAAGTGAAACGATGAAGGGAAAGTAATACTTAAAAAAAAAAACCCTCAGGATCTTAACAAGTTTTTTAGGGATTCTGTGGCATACCCTTTTCAGGCCTAAACTGTCATCCTCTATAATAGCCAAAGAATTCTCAAAAGAGAACTGGTATTCGATACTCCTCTCCCTCTCTCTCTCTCTCCCCCTTCCTTCCTCCCCATTTGTGCTGCTCCAACAAAATACCTGAGACTGTGCAATTTACAGTGCAGATGCTTTACTCCTGGCCTTGGAGGCTGAGAAGTCCCAGGCTCAGGAGTAAGAACTGAACTGCTGTGCTATGCTGTGTTACTGTTAACAAGAAGCATTACCATATCCTCTTTTTGTATTAATTTTTCCAGAAAAAGCATCCTAAAGTACTGAAAAAGAGTATCAAAGTGAAGAATAGTTGTCAATAATTAAGAAATACAGTCCCGGAGTTAGGATAGCTCCACTCAGGTTTTCTTAACATGACCTCAGGGTGAGAGTGATGTGCACAGTTAGAAGCCACACTTTGAACATTAAAATTTTTCCCAGCCAGCAACATACAGCACAGTGCTCTCCCATAATTCTCAGCAGCCACCACTAAGCACAGCTCCTAGTCAGCATCAGGATCACAAGGTAAACAACTCACATCCCAGTACTATGCTGTATGGTAAAATGCCTGGTGAGGTGTACTAAATGCATTTTCAACTAACAACTTTTCGACCTAGGACACATTTAAAATCAGGCTATAATCACATTGCAAGCAGAGGGGTCTCTGAATTAATTCCCATCCATATTTAAAATTTTACATTAAATTCTAAAAGGATGAAAAGTTACACTACAATAGTCCCAACTATACAAATACTAGCATAAAGAAAAATTATTTATTAAATACATGAAAAGCCCAGGACAGTAATTCCAGCTGTTCAGAAGGGTAAGGTGGGAAGACCAAAAGCTTGAGGCTACCCAGAAAACTTAATGAAACTTTGTCTCAAAATTTTAAAAATGCTAAGATATAGCTCACCAGTAAAATGCTTGCCTGGCTCAATGCCCAGTACCATTAAAAAAAAGAAAATTTATAAATATGAGGTGATAAAGAATCCTATTCTCTTTATTTAAAACAAAAAGAAAAACACAAAATCAGTAAACTTCAAAAGACTAAATTGCTAAAATGTCAATCTATGGGCAATATTCTATGAAAAAAGTATATTGTTTACATCAGAATATCCCCAAAAGCATCAACATGACAATTCACATGAGAGAAATAAAAGTGTGCAAGCATCAAATTGTCCAACATAATTCATCATGCCAATGCCTAAAAGGACAGGTGGGGGAAATAGCAACCTTATGGAACCAGAACATGCATTTTTATGCATGTCTAATCCACTCAATTTCCTTTTATGTTTGTATGCTTGTTTCTCTTATATATGATTTTCTGATTTGGGTCTCGCCCTGCCCATGCCACCAAGAGCTGGGCACCTAACTTAAGACTTTAGACATGCTAGACAAGCACTCCACCACTGAACTATACTGAGAGCTTCTCATAAGCTCTTTAAAACAGCTGCATTAGCCAGATTATAGGGTTAGTCACACTTTAGAGAAGATCAGAAAATCAAGGCTTACAGCAGGTAACATTCCCAAGCTCACATGCTCAGCCGAGCGTGATGGGAGTTTCTCAGCCCAGTTAGCCTAATTCCAACGGCCACGTTCCTCATCACAATGTTGCTTCAAATCAGCAAAGTAAAAAATAAAATAATATTACTGCTATTACCAATATCAACTTACCAGTACACGTAAATATCCCGCAAGTTAGCAAAAATTAATGCTACTAAAAAAAAAAAAAAAAACTATACATAATGTATTACTCTTCTTTCATTGCAGGGACAAAAGACCCAACACCAAAAATTAAGGAAGGAAAGGTTTATTTAGCTCCCAGTTAGTGAAGATTTCAGTACATACTCAGCTGGCTCCAAGGCAAAGCAGCACATGGCAGAGGGTAGCAGTTCATGGTGGTAGAAAACAGCAAAAAGCAAAAAGAAGAGCAGCAGCTGCTGTAGCTAGCAAGCCTCTCTCCCCTCCTTAGTGTGCAGAGTATCTGCCCCAGGGCAGTGCAGCACTCATACTCGTAATCCTAGTATTAAATCATGAATTAACCGAACTCTAGAAGCTGGCCCAATAACTGCATGAGGCTTTTCGGGGACAACTAGATACAAACCATAACATTCTGCTTCTGGCCCTCCAAAGACTCATGCACATTCCTTCATAAAGGCATTTTAGTCCAGGTATAGGAGTGGCCAAGCCCTACAGGGTCAGCACTGCTGAAAAGTCTAAGTCCCAAGTCTCTTTGCAGATGTAAGGCAAACTTTTAAATGTGAGCCCCTATACAAATAAAAAGCTAAACAATTACAACATTCAATGACACAAGAACATTAACATTCCAAAAGGTACAAACAGGGAAATACAAAGCATTGGGATCAAAGCAAGTCCAAAATCCAGCAGAAGAAATATTAAGTCTTATAGTTCCACATGGAACATCTGAAACAATCTGGGACAAACTGTGAACTCCATGTGGTTCCACTTCTACAGTACTTCTACTGGTTGTAGCTCCCATAGTTTCTCTCCCAGGTCTATTTTGCTCCCTTCTTGCAGATTTTCTTAAATGATACGTATTCCTGGATTTTCTAAACTTCTGAGGTTTCCACTGCACATTAGGCTTCTCCCTCTCTGCTTCAGACACTGCCCTCTCAGGGACACACTGCCTGGTCTCCTAGGCCTTCTTCCGAAATCAAGGTGGAAGCTTCTTAACTTCACAACTCCTACATTCTGCATGAATCTAAAACTGGTGCCACACAGATGATGCCAAGATCTGATGCCAGCTGGAGCAGTATCCAAATTTTCATCTCTCTTAGCTGTAGGGGTCAAGTGAGTGGATTTCTAAGCACTCTGACTCTGTTTTAGAGGAACAAATTCTTTATGCCGCAGCCGTAAGAAACCTGGCGCAGTAGCTGCTTCCATTCTGAAATAGCACACTCTGTGGCTTTTTCCCTAAAGAAAAGTATTTCACTTTTTCAGTTTTTAGGCTGCAAGCAATGGACACCTGCTGTCTTCAGTGATGCCCTCAAGCCATCCTTTTGATTCTCTTATTTCTTCTCAGCAATGGGGATCTGCTAAGCTCTATTTTTGCATTCCATGGCTTTATTGCAGCTTCCTTTTCTGGCCAAAGTCACAACATTTTAAATTATCCTGGTGGGCTCCTTGCTCTCGATTCGCTACATAAATCTGACTAAAGACCACCAACAATGGCTATGCCACTGCCTCAACATTCAACTGTCTTCAAATTTCTTCTGCCAAATTAATCAGACTGTCATGCTTAATCTTAGTCTCAGGCAAAGTCTCTGGATATGAGCAAGAGCAAAATGCAGACAAACTTTCTGCCAAGCCACAACATATATCGTCTGAAGTCCAACGACCAATGCAATCCTTTTTGTCCAGCAGGAACCTCCTCAGCCTGATCTTTACAGGAAGGCTTTCTATCAGCCTTCTGGTTGTCTGAGCTCTTACCACAATCTCTCATACAGATCATCTGAAGGCATTCCAGTTCTTCTCTCATAGGCAGCAACTCTGAACCTTTCCTATCTCTTCCCATAAGTGATTCCTAAAGTCTATTAATCCACATGGTCAGGTTTAGTCACAGCAAGGACCCCATTTCTCCAGTACCAAATTCTGTCTTAGTTACTCTTCTCTCATTGCTGAGCAAAATACCCAACACCCAAAATTAAGGACGGAAAGGTTCATTTATCTCACAGCCAGTAGAGGTCTCAGTCCATATTCAGCTGGCTCCAAGGCAGAGCAGTACATGGCAGAGTGCAGAAGTTCATGGTGGCATAAAACAGCAAAGAGCAAAGGGAGAGGCAGCAACTAAGGCTTCTAGCTAGCTTCTCTCCCCTTGTTACATTTGTATACAGATTATCTGCCTCAGAGTAGATGTAGCATTCACACCCATAATCCCAGTACTCATCATGAACTAATCAGAAACTCTAGAAGCCACCCCAATGACTGCATGAGGCTCTGGGGGGGACAACTAGACATAAATAATAACAGTAATTAATAGAAGGTTATACACAACAGTTTGAAAAGACAGTGTTTCCAAACCAAAAAGTAGATATTCCTTACCCTGGTATTTCACTTCCAAGAATATAATATCAGGAAACAAAGAAAAATGAAGTCATTTGCTGAAACATATAAATAAGTCATAATAACATACGATAACTCTACTTAGAATAGTTCAAATACCTGTTGACAGAGATAGGACCAAGTAGCTTTTGTTACATTAAAACATGTAATCACTATGGATTCACTGAAATGTGGAAAAATGACAAGAAGATACACTAAGTATGTGAGTGAAGAGAACTGAGACGGACCAAAGGAAAAATAACATTTCATTAACTTGAGGTGAGAGAATTAACAGTAATTTTTTCAAATTTTGTTTCCCAATAATGCTGTTATTTTGTGTGTTATATTCTATACAGAAGATGACATATGCAATTATACAGTAAAAGACCATATGTAAAGTTCCAAGTATAAAGTTTTACATATACTTAACAGTGGTAGATAATAATAGCTAATGTTTTTGTGGGCCCGGCAGGATGGCTCAGTGGTCTAAAGCGCCTGCAGGGACTACGGTTCTATCCCCAGCACCACGTGCTGCGCCAGCCCTGCCCTCAGGGCAGGCTGAGCCGGCCATGAAAATAAATAAACAAACAAACAAAAGTTCTAAAACAAGAAACAATAAAATAAAATTTAAAAAAAATGTTTTTGTTCTTACTCTGTACCAGTATTGTTCTAAGCATTTTATTTTGCTTTATTTCGTTTAAACAACTGTAGCGTATTTTGTATCATCACTAGTTTTACTAGTGAGGAAAATGAGACACTGGGATATTAAGTAAATTGCCAAGGACCAGCAATCTAATACAACTGCAAAGCCAAGATGTGTCCCAGAAGCCACAGTCTTTAACAGCACAGTTAGGCTGTTTTTTGGCATCTCACATACAGTCCTGTCAACAACTTACCCCTAAAAAGCAGAAAGAAGGCCAAGAAAGAGAAAGTGTAGTATTTGCTATGACAATGACATGCAATGGATTTAGGAAACTATGTTTACTGAACCTCAGATTAAATGTGTCATATTTTAACTACTTCTTTACCACTTACAAAAATGGTGATCCATTTGAAAATACTTTTAAAAAATATGAAAGTCACCAAGAAATGTTCTATTGCCATAAGATATCCTTATTCTTAATAAAATCCCATAATCTTTTTAAGTTTATGCAAATATTTGAATTACCTGCTACTAGTTGTTAAACTAACTCTAGTTTTCCCCAAATATAATTTTTTTTCCCAAATATAATTAAAACCAACTCAAACTTTGGTCCTGACCTTCAGACTTGTACTTACAACTGCTACCTAGGAATCTCACTTACATAGTTCAAAGATAGAGCAACTTACAATAGCCAAAGCTAACTCCCTGGTATTTCTAACCCACATTCTTGCTTTTCTTGACAATGTCAACTCTAGTCTTCCAATTGTATGAACCAATAAACTTGGTATCTTCCTCCACTCCTCTTTCATGGCACATACCCTTTAGCATATGCAGTTTGAATTTGGCTATTTCTCATTCTCTGTACCACTATCAATCTGGCCCAATATTCCATTTTTCTACCTAATGGGTAGGTTGAGGCACCCTCTTCCCTGCCTCCTGGCTTAGCCCACTAAGCCTACCCACAACACAGCACCTACAGCTATCCTTTAAAATCTAAATGATGGCATATCTTACATTTGTCAACTTTTTATTGTTGAGATGATGAAATATCTGGAACTTCCAAGAAGAGAGGTTTAATTTGTCTTATGGTTTCAGAAGATTTAGTTCATGGTAAGCCATCACAAAAGAATAAACATGGCAGAGGGACACGGTGAAACATGGTCCTTACCCATGTCAGCCAGGAGGCAGAGCACAGAAGAGCCCCAGCAAGAAATACACTCTCCAAAAACATGACCAGGAACTCACCTCCTCCCCCTGACTTGCATGGCTCAGTCACCTCTCCAGGAGTCTCACTACACTGCAGTCCATCCCTTGCCAACTTGAAACCTAAACATATCTCCATACACCACACTGGTCCCCAAACAACACAGTAACAAATTCATAATTATACCTAATAAGGCACAACTATTTTGCAATGAAAATACAATAATTAGTTCTGCAAAATTTCAAAATGCAAGCCCTCTGAAACTCAAGACCATCAGCAAAATGCAAAAAACAAGTCACACATTTATACTATAAAATAGTACAAGGTAAAACATTCCCATTCGAAGATACAAATAAATGGATAAGAATTGGGCCAAAACAAAAGCCCGAGGCAAAATGTCAACTTTCTGACATTCAGTGTACATAATGATGAGATGTTAGTTCCAGGGTGCTTTGGTGACCCTAATCCCCATGTCCTTGTTAGTTGCACCCCACATAGCCTCTTTTCTGAGCAAGATCCACTCAATATCTGCTAATTTACTCAGGAAATATTGCGTATATTTGCATCTCTGACTTCCTGGGGTCTCTATTGAAGCTTTGGCCTTTCACAGTTAATGGGCTACCCCCTTAGAGACAGAATGTCCAGCCTCCAGGCTCTCCTCCAAAATCTGGACCTCATGACCACCCAACTTTTGCATTCATCATACCTGAAAAATTGATACTGAAGTCTATCACCAGTTTGAACAGTAGCCAAATCCTCAACACATGGTTGTAGTGGCCTCTGAGAGCTAAATGGCTGAGCACATTGGAGTTCTCATGGGAGTCCTTCTGTCATTTTACCACTTAAATGGATGAAATGTTTATATAACAAATGAAACCAATGAAAGATTTATGCTTCTGTACCCAGGAGCCTGTGGCAGGTGGGGGTCTTACTGATTTCTGTTATAGCCCCAAGGCATCTTTCTTCTAATCCCTGTTCCACATAAGTATACCTTGAGCCTGAAAGCTCAGGTTGTTCTACACAGCCTTCAAAGTTACTCTCCTGAACACAGGCAGATCTCAATGTCCTTGGAGAAACGCTGGCCTAGGATATCTCAACTTCATTCAGGAAAGGATGTTTTAATGTTTCTTCCAAAATGCTTAACAACTAAATCTTTATCTGAGATCATTCAGAAGCACAAGTGGCCAGCATTCAAGTTATAACTCAAGATTTAATCGTAAGTTAAAACTAAAATTCCAGTCATAACCCAAGTTTTTCATATGCCAGGTCAATCATGGCTCAAGGGTCCTCTCTAGTGGGTTTCTCTTTAAGGGTGCTAACCCCCACTTTATCAATCTCATCTTCTGTGACCTCAACTTTATAAACGATTCCTTTCATGTCAAAATGTAAATATTTAAGTACTTTCTGTTTCTCTTTCTCAGTTTTCATGCTAAATCTAGCCAAAAGCATCCAGCAGTACCCATACCACGGAGTGAATGTTGGGCTGCCTGGAAATTTCCACTATGAGGTCAATTAGTTCATACCCCTTAAACATAGCCTTCTGCAACATCAGGACTTAGACAAAGTGTAACATAGTTCTTCACCAGAGTGTAACATTCATGGCCTCCAATCCAGTTCCTAGCAGAGTAGCTATCTGAAAGTTCATGAGTTTCACCTTTGCTGTCTAGATTCCTATCAGTATTTTGGTATTTTAAGTTCTGACCAGAACTACCCATCATATTCTGCTTATAGCATTCTAGGGCTTCTCTAACCTACATCTGCCAATCTTTCAAAATTTTCTCCTGCATTCCAGTTGCAAAGGCTTCTAAAGCAAATAGTCAGATCTCATTAAACTAATTACCCCACTTCTCTGGTGCCGATTTTACATATTGGCCAGCTTTCCTGTTCTCAGGACAAAATACTACTTGGCCAGAACCCTGAAACATGGAGATTTAATGTGGCTCATGGTTTCAGTGGATTCGGTCCACAGTGAGCTGGCTCTAGGGCAGAAGCATTGTGCAGAAGGACGCAGCAAAGTAAGGTGCTCAGTCCTGGTGCCCAGCAAGCAGAGCACAGGGAAAAGGCCCAGGGAAAACATACCCTGCAAAGACATGCTTCCAGTGACCCACCTTCCATAACTGATGACTTCATCATTCACTTTATGAATCTCTTAGTACAATGAAGTTGACAGGTCTTTCACAAATCTCTCCTTAAAACTCTCCACCTTATTTAACACAGGGAAATTGCCACGGATTGGAGAAGAGCCTGCGAAACTTCAGTGGTGCAACCTGTCTGACATGGTGCTTTTTCTCCTTCCATGCTTGCTCATTCTCTTCTAGCCACACTGCCATCCCAGAATTCCAGTCCATGTCGGGCCAGCCAGGTTTCCACCTCAGTTAGAGACCTCACCCTTCCTCCACCTAAACTCAGGACCCACAGTTCTCATTTCCTCTCTACCTTGGATGTTCCTCACAGGTCCCCCTCTGTCTGAGTGACTCACTGTAAGATAGCAGATCTCTCTGCTGGCATACTTCCTTCACTCCATTTTCTCCATAACTCATATCATTACCAACCATCACATATATTTTATTTAATATATTCTCTGTTCCCCCTTAAAATAATATAAACTATGGACTGGGGAAATAGCCCAGGAGCATAAGCACCTGCCTGCAAGCTCAAGGTCCTCAGTTCAATCCCCAGCACCAAAAAAAATATAAACTATATAGAAACAGTGATTTTTCTGATTTGCTTTTATGATCCACATATTTCTAAGCATCATGTTTTGGTGCTATGCAAATATTTAATTAACAAATTATTAATTAATAAAACAGGAATAATGGTTAAAATCCTATGTGAATGAAGCCTTAGAGTGAAATACCAAAAGATGTCACCAAAAGAAGCTATTAATAAAGGTTGTGCTCATTTTCTCCTTTAATTTCCCAGTGTGATCCCTTCATGTTTTCATAGATGTGGCATATGTGTGATGCTGCCTACAAACTGTCATAGAAATAAATTTATTAGGGTTTAGCCCAGGTACATTGCCCAGTTGCGCATACTATCTTTTTAATATCTCATGACAAACAAAAAATAAACAGATTATAAAGTTTTATCAACTCTACTATAAGCTATTTCCACTTTCAATCCCTGCCTTCATCCTGTCTCCACTCTTTTCAACATTAATGTACCATTTCAGAACTAATGTAGTTATCTTTCTAAAATGCATATCTGATTAGCTCATTAACCAAATTACTAACTTCCATAAATTCCAATGCCTACCCCTCCGAAAAAAAAAAAAAATTCTCAGTGTAATCTCCAAGACCAAGTCAGCCTACTGAGAGGGGCACACCCACAGTCCCCTAACTTCCTGTGCTAGCCTTCCATCGCTGTGACCCATATCTGAGAAAACCAGCCCCAGAGAGTAAAGGATTACTGTGGCTCAGGCTTTCAAAGATCTTAGTCAGTGGCCAGCTCGCACCATGCTTTCAGGCACAAGACATCATGGCAGTACCAACTGACTTTCCAAGAGCAAAAGGGTGTGCTCTCTTTTCTGTGAGTAGTTTACAGTCTTCTCAGAAACAGTAGTCCCTCACTTTACTTCATCCCTAGTAATATGGACTCCTTAGACTTGGAGCTTCTCCCTCTGATTGTCTTGAAGTTTTAACTGTGAGCTCACACACAGCGAACAGTTGAAGTTTTGTGACTGCTTGCTTAATGATATAAGAGCAGCACCCTCTGGCAAGCAGAAATTGGAAAAGAAAACCTTCAAATGTCCTCTAGATATGGTTTCTATCATTTCTACAATATAAACCTGTGAACTATGGAAGTTAAATTTTTTCAGTGTTTAAACACGAACTTTATGAAGACCCTTTACTTCTGAAAAACCTATCAATTCTATAAAAAATAAATTTCCACATCTCCAAATATGGTAAAACTGTTTATATAGAAATACTGGCACTATATTTCAGGAGAAAACATTTTTGGCATTCACTCATGGGAAACAATAAATCCTTTCCTTCTGCAAACGGAAGTTATTGTGGGTAGGCTTTGTCTACAGAGAAAATACTTGGAATCTCTCTCCCTGGGATATGAACTCGTCACAGCCCAGGTATCAAAGCTTAGCGGTTCTTAAATTTACCAATTTTTAACTCAAGTGTTGAATATAAGGCTGTTTTTTTAAAGGGTCATCAATCCTCTTAGTAATCAGTCTATATCAGAGAAATTGAATCAATAGTAACTTCATGTGAAAACAAATTTGTGCTTATTTCAAGGCTATGGAATTTTTAAATGGAATAAAAAAACATTCTAAGTATAAGATAGTTTGGTAATTTAAACTGTTCTAAAATTATAAGATAAGATGAAACAAATTATTTAGTAATGACAGTTTCATATAGTGTTTCACCTACAAAAATATGGAAATTAAAACATCTGAAAGACAATAGTGGGTTTTTTGGGGGGAGAGGGGGCTAGGTTATTAACTTTTCTTTCAATTTTCTGTAGATCCTAATCTTTCTATATCAGGTACATAACGCCTGTTAAGCAAAAATAAGAATTAAGTATATGAAAGAAAATGAAACATTAAAAATTATATTAAGCCTGATTTCCATTTAGTTCTTAAAAAGACAGTAACAATTACTAATATTTATGATTGACAGAATACTGCAAGTATGTCATAGTGCACAAAAAATTTCTTAAATTCTCATTATCACTTACTCCCTTTAAATGCTGAAGAAAAAAAAAAAAAACTCAATTAAATGTAATGCTAGATCCAGTCTGAATTTACAGTAGTCCTTCTTTACTCACAATTTTATTTTTCTACCGTTTCAGTCACCCAGGGTCAACCACAGTCTGGAAATATTAAAAAGAAACTTCCGGAAATAAAGAGTTCAAAATTTTAAATTACATGCCTCTCTGACTAATAATGAAGCCTCAGACCACTACACTATGTCCTGCCCAAGATATGAACCATCCCAGCATATCCACCTTGTGTACGGTACCCTCCTGTTAGTCACTTAGTATCCGTCTTGGTTATCACATTGGCTGGAGTGTTATGGGTTCACATGCTTGGGTTCAAGCCATCCTTCACGTAATAATGGCCCGACCATGGAAGAGTAGTAGTGTGAGCAATTCGGACCTGCCACAGAGGAGTTGTAAACTGCTTCCTTGAAGTAAAAAGATGAAAATTCTCAATGTAGCAAGAAAAGAAAAACTACTCCAGAAATTGCGAAGCAGGAAAAACAAACGCTAACTTTGTGATCACTCCTCAGACTACTGAAGTTCAACTGAGCAGGGCTTAGAGGAGACATAAAAGGCACTACACATCTGGCTGAATCCTATGTGCAATTCCAGTTATCGGCTGGAGGTCCTGGCACTCGGACCCCATATGCAAAGGGAGGCATGAGTCCTTTCTGTTCTCCCCCATGTACAAAACATTACACAGTGGTCTCACCACCAATGTCTCACGTGGCTGGTACATCCATAGTATTATATGTTATGATGAAAATTCAATCATTATTAATTACTGAGCTATAATTTACTTCACTAGTTAGTTGATTTACATTCACAATCTTCCTCACACCTCGCTGACAGATATTTCTTTCAAGCATTAAGACACGAGCATTTAATAAAAATGCAAAATTTTTCCCATCAGAATATTCCTGTATGTTACATTAAATGACTCTCACTGTAACACATAACTATTTTAAGGTATAACTAGTAACATTTAATGTATTGCTCATAATTATGAACTTATTTAGTAGCTTTCAATGTAGAAAATATGAATTAATAATTTCAATACAAAATGCAATATTAGAACTGCCAGACATATCAAATGAAAATATAATCAAATTTGAATTCCAGACAAAGAATTTCTTAGTATAAGTACATCCCACATGATATTTGGGATATACTCGTATTAAAAACTCATTTGCTGTTTATCTGAATTCAAATTCACCTGGGTGTCTCACACTTTACCCAGAAGCCCAGAATATGATGAGGGGAGTAGTAAATCACTGGAAACATAACTAACTCAGTTATTTACATTTTGAGCTGTAATATAGTACTATAACAGTGGAGGGAAAGGGAGGAGGAAATTGCTTACTAGTAGTTTGTTTAATAATCTCTGGAATTGTGGTAAGCAATTGACTTAACAAATGATCTGTTTCATTTCACCAAAAGCCCCTGCAATAGGTACCAGATTCACTTCACTGTTGAAGAAACCACCTTCCAGAGCTGACATAAGCAGTCTCAAGCTCTGGACCAATGTTTGGCTCAGCAGAGGGGTGTAAAGTAAATCAGTGGGACAGGTAGGGAGCTCTGCGCATGGCTGTGCTTAACAGTGGAAAAGCATGTTAACCCTGGGCCTGACACAGAGAGATGCCATGATACAATTCAATCTTTCAGTGCCCTGACTCAGCCCTAGTCTACAGTGTACCTACTACTTTATGTCCTACTTGACAGTCAGGACTGCATTGTTTTTTGATACAGTGAAGGCAGCTTCCTTCAGTTAGGCTAAGCAGGGCTATATCCATAAGACATCTCACAAAGTATATTGCTTGGAAAAATATTTGTTGACTGTTCTGGATTCCAAGATACTTGATTTACTTCTATTTCCCAGGAAATGAAAATATCAGACAAGTGTACCTAAGAGAATTAGGAGCTTCTAAATTGTATGGAAAAAATTCTGCCACTCTGTTATTGCTGGCTACAATATTCTAGATCTATATTCATTTTCTTCACTCTATATATAACTTTTTAGCTGCTACTATGTCTTCAAACATGGAAATTTTAGTCTTTAAAAAAAGCTAAGACAAAAGGGAACAGATTTATCCACTCCCAGATTAAAAACAAGGACTCTGCCACAATCTGTAACTATATACACAGTGGTTCCCAAGTTTTATACTACTTACTCCCTTATAAATTCTCCTATCCCCATCAGCTATGTAATTGCTCTGTGACATTATATTTAAAACCTTTATCAATGCTCAGTAACAACAATGTAGGTATGATTTATAACTGCATTGTAAATCCACAGCACTGTAGCTCCTGGGCTCCAACCACTCTAAGAGAAGGCTACAACTCTCACTGACCTTGACTGGCAAAACTCTTATCTTTAAAACGAATGAAAAGTCAAAGTTATTTCTCCACACATTTGTCAGTTTTGTAAGTATCTTTCTTTTCAGTGAACAAAACACATTTCATAAAGACAACGAAACATTGCACAACCATAGCAAATGACTTCATTTACAATTTTCTAATACATGGAGTCCTTGAGTTTTGACGCAGTATCATATTCAAAACCAAAGTTACCTTAATGCTATCATTCTGTTCATCAGTAAAGCTAATGTTATATACAAGTGCTCATTATAGGGTCCTAAAATTATTTTTCTCCAGATTCATTTCTTTGCTTCCAAATATGGTATCAAAGCTGTATTGCCTGAGTTTGTCCTGCCATCAAGATACTGGGCTTTCTTATTGAGTATGGTTCTAAGCATTATTACATTCCTTTTACAGGTATAACATATTTCATTTTGTACATCACACAAAAACTCAAATAAGTATTCGTAGGACATTCCTTCAGCCAACTGTGCATCCTGGCTATTCTGTCTATAAAGAATTTCAGAATTACATAAATATAAATATTATTAATATTTTATTCTCTGTCTGTACAAAGCTGACGCAGAAGAGGTCCCAAGTGAATTAGTCTGCCCGCAGCCAAGTGAAACATTTCAATCTCACATTTAATCGGAAGAGAAAACTCCAGTTGGATCTAACAAAAGGTTTGTGGCTTAGGCATGTGTTACAAAATACTTTCCACTTCACATCAACTACCTTACCAAAGAAAAAAATTGTTCCCATAGAAAATGATCTCTACCTAGTGTTCAACTCAAAGCCTACACTGGGTGAACAGTTTGGACTATACATTTACCCTGAAAAATACCTTCATTATTGCCTGATAATGGCCCTTGGTAACAAAGCATTTCCAGGCGAGGTATGTGAACTGCCATCCAAATCTCCAATCTTGTTTAATCATAGCCACAGTTAAAGCATTTTCTACTAGGAATATGTAGATACATAACATCTTTTAAAAGCTTCCTGGTGTGCCAGGCGTGGTGGCGCACACCTGTAATCCCAGCACCAGGGAGGCTGAGGCAGGAGAATTGGTGCGAGTTCGAGACCAGCCTGAGCTACAAAATGAGCTCAAGGCCAGCCTCAAGTGCATAGCGAGACCCTGTCTCAAAAAGACAAAAAAAAAAAAAGCTTCCTGGTGAAGATTTAGCACTTTTATTTTTAACTGCAAGACTTTATAGAACTTTTAATTACTATGTTGTAACTTGCCAAAGGGCAGATATCACATTTGGCCATAAATTCCACTCGGAAGGAATCATTTTAAAGTTTCTATTAGCCAGACCTGCAGAATACAGTTTGGAAAATCTGGTTCAAGGAAACCAAAGCAATTTTCTGAGTCATTTCTTTACCACTTGTAACACAAAATGTTAATGTGGTTTTTATCTTTTGACTTTTTAAGTACATGACTTTTCCCCAAATCTGACCCAAGCTTTTGTCTCAGGGAAATTAAGATTCATCTTAGAGAAGTATATGTTCAAAAACCACGACAGAAGAAATATTCAGCTTTTGACATTTAGAAAGATTTCGCAGCAAGAGCTGCAAATAAAGTTGCTATCTTCAGAAAGCAATGCGTAAAACTGTTTTGCCCTTTCTTACCAATCCCTGCTAAGCTAAAATTCAGAGTATTCAGAGTCCTAATAAGACTTGAAATGACAAAGAAGGAAGTCTGTCCATCTGCGATGCTTGAGGAATTGGAGGAGTTAGTGTGGAGGAAATGGATGAGCAGGCACAGGGCCATTCTGCACCTCTCACAACCCCACTTGCTCACCCGCTAATTCACACTTGCGTGCAGGCTACCTGTGACCACTTGGGGAGAAGTCAGGTGTCAAAATAACCCAGTATGGCAGGCAGAGGGCACACTCATACTTGGCTTTCCATGACTATGCCAGATTATCGTATTGGGCAGACTTAAATGAACAATTATGAATTTGACTTCTCCAAAAGATTTGCAGGGTAGGATGCTCTGGATAAAACCAAGTGGGAGTCAGCAAGGCAGTTTACAAAGAATCTTGGAGCTAGCCAGAAATACTCCCTGGGGGAAACGAAGAGTAGATCATAATTTGATCAATTGTAAGCTTGATCCACAGAACACTTAGCAACTACAGAAACAAGAAATGATGCCCAGGGACAAGAGCAAGATGCAGTGGGCACAGTGTCATCAGCCCCGTGCATCTCCATCAAAGCCACCATCCCTGTATCTCCCCCACCCCATGTAGAAGGGAAGCCAGTTGAGAAATATTGAATGTTGGCTACAAAGAAGACTATGCAGTGAAACTGTTGATAGATTCAGTCTATTTTTAATCCACAATGGTTTAATAGTTTCTTTTTCCTCACCGAGCAATGAGTAGATGAGCTGTATTAGAAAATGCAGATCAATTATACATAAAATAAAATGCCCATTCGTCTGTGCATCTAAGTTGTAACTAAGTGAATTTCATGATCCCACAAAAGGTTTTCCTCTAATCAGACCAGAACCTCCACTAAGATGTTCAAGATGGTGTAAATACTAAACCTGGGCTTTTGTCTCCCTAGGTATATATAAGCGAGCCCTACAATCCCTACAGTTCAGCTCAATCTCTCCAATTCACCACCATGCCTTCTGCTTTTACTGACTCATCTCTCTTACCTCCCTGGACAAAAATAGCTTTAGGTTATGCTGAACTCCTTGGATATCAAATATTGCCCCCCTCAAAAAAATCCAAAATTAAACAAAAACTAACCACCACAACTTGCCAGAATCAGAACAGTTTACCCAGCTCCTGGATGATCTAGAAGCTGCTAGAGCCAGCTCCCTGGGCTCTCAGCTACCACAGCTCAGGCTAGCTCACTCTCAGCACAGATACTCGGGGTTTGGCCAAAAGCAATGGGCCAGAAGCAGAAGGCCAAATCTCTAGCCAGGCCAGTGTTGACAGTACCTTCTCCTACAGTACAGGGGCTGACCATCCCTGGAACAAACGCAGAACACTCCTCACTACCCAAAAAGTACTTCTCCCAGCTGGTAAGTAATAATAAAAAATTGAGACTTTGGAAATATGGTTTGTCCAAGCATCTCCCAACAATAATAAATAGGCCTGTTTAGGCAGACACAGGGGTCAGAGCTTTGATTCTACAATGTTGTATGGTTTTAATCCAACCAATTTTGCTTTATTATAGATTCAATCCATTTTCTAAAACAGAAATGTAAAAACGGAATCCTACAAGCAGGTTAAAAAATGTTTTCATTTACAGAGTATAAAAGCTCAATAGGAAGAGGAATCTTAAAGGCCTGAGCCAACTGTCACTGACTCTTAGCTCTCTTAAATATTATTTATCTTTAATCATAAAATTCACTTTTTTACTATGCAGCAAAACCCAGGGGGGATAAGAACAATGGAAAAAATTTCCAAAGTCTACTTTGTTCCATTTTCTGTTCTCATATTGCAAAGAAGCACCTAAAAAATCAATAATTTAAAAATCATCTTCCAATTTCTTTCTTTTTGTATTTTAGTGCAGGGTCTACAGGGTCTACGGGGTATCACTACATAGATTGGACTTATAATGATTCTCCTGTTTTCAGCATTTCAAGCGATAGAGTTATGGGTAGACAACATCACACCCAGTTTCAGTTGCCATCTCAGCACAACCCCGGGGCAGGGCTGGCAAAGCACACTGGGGATCGAACCTCTGACCCCTGCATCTGCCTAAATAGAAGCTTTAATCTGCTGAGCTTTCTGGCTGGCCCCCAATTTCTATTATTGGGAAAAACAGTTGACTTAGCTAAAGTCCTAGTGCTATTTATTATTGTTGGGAGATGCTTAGTCCAACCATATATCCAAAGTCTCAGTTCGTTTTTATTACTCACCAGGATGTACCTGCTATCTAATACCTGAAGCTGTATAATGATAAAAGAAATGACACATGCAACATATTCATGATGGGATCATACTTTATGACTGTCTACAGGACAGCTTGTACCACTGGAGGCATAGGCATAACTGTAAGTGCCATGCAGACAGTAACTGTATCAAAAGCCAATCAAAAAAGAAATAACCAAATAATTCTACAATGCTGTATAGTTCAAAAGACACAGCTACTTTTGATCCTCAAACAATTCCATCACAGAACAAAGCATAGGAAATATAATTTCCATTATATAACTGAGGACAGCAAAATCCAAAAGTGGCACAGTCTGGCCTGAGGCCACATGATAAGAACTGGGAGAGGGGTGAGTAGAGGCTGCAGACACACCGATACGGACGGAAGTCCACTTCATCAGTATTGTATGTGTTCATGTTTTCAAAAGTACAACAGTAAAAGACACATTGCCATGAATCTCCTTTAAAACATCCCTCCCTTTGAGCCCAGCCCCGTTGCTCTTGTACCTTCTGAAGAAGTTTTGGAGGTTTTCTTTCACAAAGGTCTTTATTCGAGCCACTCCAGCTGCCTCAATGTCCCAAATCTACTCAAAACATTTATTGTCGTGATCACCTTCACTTTGGGAAGAGCCAGCAGTCACAGGGCGCTGGACCCAGTGAGTGGAGCAAGGCAAGTGCACCACACTGTGTTTGCGAGTTTTCCTTGGACTTGGACGAGTGGACGGCACTCAGCAGCATTCACTAGGTTTTTGATCACAGCACGGAAAGACACTCCTGAAAGAGAACTTCGAGAAAAGGCCCAGAAAGTGGCAAGGACCCGGGGCTAAATGGGATCCCAGTGAGAGGGAGAGTTCTGAGAAACATTAACTTAATTTCTTCACTCTAAATGAGACTAGAATTGAGTGAAATGTATGAAGTAATAAATTAAACACCATGTGATTTTAAAGTTCACATCTTATGCACTTCAGGGTGGTACCAGCAATCGAACTCAGGACCTTGTGCCTTCCAGGCAGGTGCTGTGCCACTGAACTATAACCCCAGCCTTTAGAGTGAACATATTAAATAGGAAAAAGGTGAAACAGGAAGAGTGCAATTATATAACAAGTCCTTCCCAGTGTCTGTGGCACAATCTCCTCTCCTGACTACTATAGCAAACAGTCCCTGACAAGCAGTGCGAGCACAATGTTTAGAGGACAGCGGCACGCAGGAGCGCTCACATGCAAAGTTGTTTCCTACCCTAGCTTGTTAGCCATGAAACTGCTTGCCAAATAGACTTAATATGAATCACCTAGCAGATGCTTTCAGATACTCATCTGTGGGCCTCATCCCAGTCCTACTCCATGGAAATCTCTTCACAAAGAGATGGATTTGGAAACCTGCTGCATCTACCCCGCACACTACAGGGAGGACAGCCGTTCTGTGAGGCAGATTTGGGAAAACCTAACAGTCCAGCCTAGGATAATGTAGATTCACTGTGTTCTAACTGCCAAGCCCAAAACCAGTCACAATTTTTGCCTAAACAACTCCCAACATCTTTTGAATTACTATTTTACTAAGTTAATTTTTTCCTTCTCTACCACATGTCTGCAATAACATCAATTTAGAGAACAAACATTTCATGAATATATACTTATACATAAAAACATATATTTATATACAATATATGTTTCCTTTTTCTTTTCCTTTTTTCTGAATTGTTAATGCTTTATTTTACTGAGAAAAGAGCAAGAACAAAATGATAAAGATGAAGCAACACAAAAACAAACATGATACAGAATTTCAAACAAGATGACTGGAATTCCACAATGGTTGTTATATTGCACATGGTTGTCTTCGAAGCAGTTGCTCAGATTACCAGATGTAAGCACAAAAAATTGGCCAAAAGATTAAAAAGAGAAAAAAATTAAGTATTAAATCCTCCTTTCAATACACTAGCAAAAACTAGCAGAACAATTATCCAAGTTATCCTGTCCTAGTGTGAATATGTGTGTATATGTGTATGTATCCATTTTTATTAACTTCACTGAAAATCAATAATGATATAGCATAACAAAAATTATAGGCACATACTGAAATGTGAAAGATATAAGATGTAGACAGTCAATTTTAGAGACATATTTCTGAAATGAATACATAGCATGAGATTAAGAATAGGTTGCACATTGTAAATAATTTACAAATTTAAATAAATATAACAATAAAAATTGTCTACAATAACAATAAACAAGGAATTTTCAGATCATTCATGCAATAGTCCACTCTGTGCCCAAATCAAGAAACTTATATTCATATAATTAGAATTCTCAAAGTAGAAAGGAGTAGGCAATAAATATTTAAAGATTTAAAATTTCTAATTTTACTGAGAAAAGAACAAGAACAAAATTCTTGTTGAAATCATAGCACCACATTTCCAAAAAAATCAACCTTTTGCACAAGAAATATGAATAAAATCATAGCAAGATATACAAAAATGAAATTGCCCAAAACTAACTGTAAAGAAAAACATTATGAAAGCATAGACATAAAAAATAGCTCTGGAGGAGCAAAAATAAACAGTATCTTATTCCACTCTAGAAAAAAAAAGAGCAAGTGTATAAGAAACTAGACCAATTAATTCAAAGGACTGAAAAAAAATCTGTCCTCATTGAACATGATACTTAGCAAATATACCTTTGAAAACTAAAATTAAAATATTTTCCAGTTATACAACTCAAAATATTCTAATATCTCCAGATGTAGCATATAGAAAATCACAAATACCATAATCCATAAGGCAAAAAAAAGTTGTTACATGGTCCTGGATGAAGAATAAAGAGCTCTCAAAATGGTAGTTATGCCGGATTATGTTAAATATAATTATACTAGATGAACCCATTTAAAAGGTCATTGAAGATTTCTACAAAACAGCATCAATCTTATATCTGATTATATATATATTTTTTTCCGTGTGTGTGTTATGCGTAAAACATAAGAAAGAAGTAATTCAAAGTCAACGGAAAATGGAAATATGCTTTTCAAAGCTTCTAATACTAGGAGAAAATATCATACTATGTCTTATAAGTAGATTATAAGTCAAAAATACAGTATAAATCAAAAAATAAAATTAAACAATACTCAGAAAATTAGTTATTATTTAATTAAAAATTAAATTAAATATTACAAAATTAAAATTAAATTGAGTCCAACTAAGAGGCCAGAATGTTGTGTATCCTATGTATGAGTCTATGATCAATTCAGAGTACTTATATAGTATTTGAATAGGTTAATATATACAAAAATATAAACTAGGAAAAAGTTTACATGATAGTAAAGAATTATTAAAAATAAAACATAACATAAAGACTGGAATGGCAAACATATGACTAGCACTTCTAACAGTTTGGTGATAGGCTGTTGCACAAAGTTCTAGTATTTCATGGACATGAAACAGTGTCCATGATACTTACTGATGACCCGGTGTCATTTGTGGGACTGAGCTATTTTCTTCATATCCACCCTGCAGAACCAGACAGAATCATGACCCATAGGGTAGAATATGCCAATGGAAATATTTTGCTGCTGTAAACCAAAGAATAATTGAAAGACTGCTTTTGTACACCTATTTTTCTCCTGTGTTTGCCCTATTTGGGAGGTTCTTTCAGTTCTCATTCATGGAGTTGTAGTCATTTTTATCGCTCTCTAGAATATCTTTTAGTAGTCTGTAGGGCTGAGTTTGTTACCATGAAATTCTTTAGCTGTTCTTTGTCCTGGAAGTGTTTCACTTCTCCATTACACATGAGAGACAGTTCTGCAGGGTGTTTCAGTCTGGCTTGGAATTTGTTTTCTGGCAAAACTTGTAGGACTTTGCTCCATGTTTTTCTTGACTTGATGGTTTGTGAAGAGACATCTGCTGTTATGCTGATGGGTTTTCCTTTAAATGTAATCTGTTTCTTTTCTCTGGAGGCTTTTAGTATATTATTCTTCTACTGGATTTCTGAGATCTTGACTATTATATGTCTGAGTGTGTTTTTAGTCAAGTTGTTATTTGGAGTTATGTATGCTTCAGTTATCTGAATGTTAGATTGTTTCCCCATATTTGGGAAGTTTCCTGCTATTACTGCTGCCCATATTATTTTTGTATTATTCGTATTGACTTCTTCTTTCTCATTGATGCCTATTAGACTCACATTGTTCATCTTTGCATCATCTGGCAGATGTTGAATTATTTTTTCTTGTATCCTTGTTGTTTTTAAGAGATCTTGTCTTACCTTTTCACTAGCTGCAATGGTGTCTTCAAGTTCTAAAAGTCTATTTTCACTTTCAGTCCAAGCTGGATTTGCCAGTTTGGGATTGATGTTTTAATTTCCTGTGTATCTCTGTGAATATGTTTCATGTATTCTACTTCTTTCCTATATTTCTCTTTCAAGGAATCCATCATTTTTGCATTTCCCTCTACTTTTTTTATCAGTGTCTTCTTTAGGAGCATTTAGTACCTCTTTCATTATAGTTATCATTTCTTTTTTACCTCAGAAATTATTTCTGATCTGATTTCCCTTATACCTCTCTGCAGTTGTTTCTTTACTTCAGACACTATTATCTCAGAGATTTCAGGTGTGCTATTTCCAATTTCTTTTATGCTATTGTAGCCTGTATTTGTTCTGGGTGGGCTTGGGACCTTAGTGCGCATTTTGCTCTTTCTCTTTGTCATTTTGTATAACCCTGCCTTCCGACCTTTGGTGTAGAGCTTTGGCAGAGTTTTTACCCTAGCTCCAAATCTGGATCTACCAAGTTCAAACTCATCCAGGTGAGTGTGGCTTTGGTCTGGCTGCTGTGCTCCACTTCTTCCTGCTGTAGCCCTTGGAGATGAACCCACTATGCCACTCTGGCAAGATGTTCTGCTCCTGGATCATCTGGGTAGATCTTTCCTGTAATCTCTCTGCAGGGAGTTCTGCCACAGGTTCTATCTGATGGATGAAGTTTCAGTCACATGCCAAACCTGGATGCTGGTTCAAATGAGGTTCTGGCAAGCCCCAGTCCCACTCACATGCCACTCACTCACACACAGAGAAATTTCTTTTGAAAATAGTGATTTAACTAAATTGTATTTATTTCTCACATGCGTATCTCTTGAATTCTGAGTATTCACAGCCGAATTATTTATACTCCTCCACACTGTACTTACTACTTACACAGACTATATGCACATAGTGACTGAGTGACATTGGAAAGAAGTGATGAACAGAACAAACACAGACAGCCGAGCAATGCACAAGAACTGTGAGCTCCCCACCATCCTTCTTCTGAAAAAAATTACTATAAAGCCTCTCTTTAAGGAAAGTGAAAAGCAAAAGAGGTATACTGAAATGTCACTTGTCCATTCTTTCAATCCTGACTCTGACTTCAAACTTGAAAAACAATTAAAAACCTGAAAAGTTTGAATTATTTCCTTTTTTAAATCCACTAAAATACACTGCTCGATACAGGTTAATAATACTCATCCTGCTGCTCTAAAGCAAATGGATGCCAAAGAATCTGCACCAGTCTGTGATGTTGCCAAGCCAGGCCACAGTGGGCCAGAACGGACTCAGACCTTCTGCCCCAACACATATGTGCTACTAAGTGCATGCCACATGGGCAGAGCATTTGTAAAACCTCACAGAAACCTGGCTTGATGTGTTTTGTGGCCATCTTCAAATATATAATGCAGCACCAAGGATACAGCTCAGTGGCATACACCTGCCTGGCTAGAATGAGGTCATGAGTTTGATTCCCAGGACCAAAAACAACATAAAGATTGAGCATAAAGTTCAAACAGCAAAGTCTGAAATGAAATTATCCTGTGGCTCTACTTGCTTACTGACCAATACCTACCCAATCACTGTAATATTGCCTCAGACGGCATAGTAGTTTATTTCCTTTCAATATTAACCAAGAGTCAACTGTTTTTTAGAAGGGAATAAAAACTTCAGGGGCAGGTTTCCAGTATATTTCTCTACAAAGCAGTTCTGCCATCTTCTCTTTTTCTCATTACTAACTAGCTCTGCTTTGAAAGTTATTTTCTACAAAGCAAAAGCAAAGCCTATTTATGCTGCTTTGGATATTAAGTTTTGTGGCTCTGTGTTATTTAGTCAACACTATTTAAGGAAGACAGTTGTTATTTTCTGGAATATGCTTTTATAATCCTGTTTCAAAATGCTTAACCCTTTGGAAATTTCAACTCTCTAGCATTGGCAAGGTCTGAAACACAAATAAAATAAAGCCCTGATGAGTAAAAGACATCGCACACAATGTGTGCACTGAAGTTGAGATACCTTGTTCACAATGGTCTCTGACTTCAGATTAAAAGGCCTTATTTTGTGCTACAATTTTGGGCATAAGTTTTATTATTCAAGCACTCAGAGCACTAGAGGCAGTACAGAACTATGTGTGTGACAGAGATGTATGCTGTGTAATGGAAAGAAAGAAATGGCTGTGTCAGGATGGGGAAAAGGGTTAGTGAGGGTCAGAGCCAGGTGACCACACAACAGCCATTTAGTGACTGGCAAAACATCAGTCACAAAACTGACAAGAGAACTCAGGCCAGGAATACTCAGGGGAGAGGACAACCAGCCACAATCACACAATCTTCCTTAAGAAAGGATATTTATAAGTAGGACCTAATAATGACTGAGAAATCAAAGGCTGAATTTTAGGCTAGATAGCCTTAACAGGGCAAAAAAAAAAAAAAAAAAACCACACACACACACACATCTTAAAGTTGTTAATCAATAACAAAATTTAAGTTTTTATTGGTCAGGAAGATAAAACTTAATTATCTGAGACATTATCTCAATTTGAATATTCCATTATTTAAATATGCCAAGTAAAGGAGGGAGTATTCATTTGAGGTTAAGTTTTTATGAACCTTTTAAAAATATATTATAAATCTATTATAAAGTAATGCCAAATAATGGAAAAATGCAGGCCACTGATCAAAGGAAGAAAGGATCAGAAACAACCAGCAAACATAAGATTAGGAAAGAAAGCCCTATTCATTTCAAAAAATAAATAATGATCAGAGAAATTCAAGTGAGAGTAATTAAATGGGAGAGGGGCAAGAAAAAGAGGAGGAAACACATGTAAAAGTTCAATAACTTAGTCATTATAGTAGGCAAGGCCTACTCCTAGCTGACTGTGGGTAGATTTTCCTAACACACTGACTTCGTGATAAATTGCTTTTCTTTCTTTTGCAGCACACCTGACGAAGGCCTTCCACTTTGCTGCATCTCCTGCCCTTCCCATTTTGAAGCAGGATCACACTAAGTCTTTAAATTGCCCTTGCTGGGCTCCAGCTGGTGATCCTTCTTGCCTCAGCCTCCCACAGGGCTGGAATTACAGGCATGTGTCAGCACATCTGGCACATAATCTGCTTTTGAAAGTAGAAAACTGAAGAGTAGCAGCGAAATAAAGTGTAGAATGAAGCTTACTTGACTCCTACATATTTGCCCTTGTACTTTTCTATATTTGAAGTCAAATAAATGCAAAATTCAGAGCCCAAAGGGGTGACACTCACCTATAACCCCCTCAGCCCTCTGGGAGGCTGAGGAACAAAGGCTGCAAATTTAAACCCAAGCTCTGAATAATTTAGTAATTAGTGAGACCCCACTTCAGATTTAAAAAATAAAGTACAAAATGGCTGGGGGTATATGTCAATATGAAGGCTTAGGATTAAATCCCCAGCATCTCCAAAAATAAGTAGTAGTAGTAGTAGTAGTAGTAGTAGTAGTAGTAGTAGTAGTAGTAGTAGCAGCAGCAGCAGCAGCAGCAGTAGTAATAACGATGGTGATAATAATAATAATAATAATTCAGAATGCAAGTAATTAGAAGATGCAAATATTTCATGAAAACTTATCTATAGCATAAGTGAGACAAAACTTTTCTCTAGGTATTTCTATAGTTTATAAATATCTTGCAGTTATTTGTGCAAAGCCAAGATAACTCTGAAAGAACATAGGACAATATGACCATCTCTATATTCTATGGAAATAAAAATCCTACTTTTTTCGTTTGTTTTGTTTGTATTTTAGGGCAGGGTCTACAGGGTGCTCAGGGTCTCACTGCTAGATCAGACTCACAGTGATCCACCTGTTTAACAACCTCCCAAGAGCTGGGATCACAACTGTGGGCCACTGTGCCCAGTCTCAATTGCTGTCTCAGCATGCCCTGGGGAGCAGGGCCAGCAAGGCAGGCAAAAACCCTAGGGCAGGCAAAAACTCAGTGGGATAATAATGAATAATGAAGAGATCAGTAGATTTCAAAACTGCTCTTTACAAGTTCACAATAACACTATCAAAAAACTTTCTGAAGGCAGTGTAGGAGAACTGATCAAACAATGCTATCCAAATGTTCCATAAAACAGACCAACAGATTATGAAAGATTCATTCACCATGGTAGAAAGATACAGAGACAGACAGACAGAGAGATAGACAGAAAGACAGACACAAAGAGTGAGATTAAAAACTGGCAAAGCACCTGTCTTCATTTAAGTTTCCAAATGAAATCTTAAATTGCTCTAAATGATCACCATAAAAGAAAACTCCTTCCTTAACAAATCTTATGAAGAGTCAACAACAACACTAAGTTCCACAGACTGAAAGAGGAGATTCTAAACTCAAAGGACAGAAACCCACAAGTGTCTCAGGTTCCCTTCAGGAACTTCCCGCACTGAGGGCAGAGCACAGGAATATTCGCGTAGAGACAGTAAGGTGAGAGGTCAGCCTCTGTGGAGCCAAGTCCCCACCAGTCCTCCTGCCACCAGAGCTCCTATCCCACCCAGCAATCTGCCTTCAACTCCCTACAATTATCTTGGGAAACGGATACCTGACCAGGTTCACCCTCATGAACGACTCAAACCCACTCACTCAATATATCAAATATGTCATCATACCATCCCTGCAATCGGAAAGCATGAACCTTTGATATAGTAATACCAATAGAACCTTTAACAGTATAATACAACCGTTGAGGAAGTACCAACTGATCCCTATGTGACTTAGCATATAAAGGATGAAGTAAAAATTATTATGATTGAGTTGAACCCGGCCGGAAGGCCCAAAGAACAGCCCCTCCCCAGCAGCTGAGTGGACCTAGTGCAAAGGCCAGACCCTTAAGTGAAACCAATCACTCACATCTGTAAACATCATATTGTTTCCCTCATGTAAGAAACTGAAACAGTAAACAAGATCTAAAATGTACAACAGGTAGTGAGAAAGGGAAAGAAACTGCTCAAAAGAAAAGAATTGGACAGGGGGAAAGGAGACAAGAAGGAAAAAGAAAAGAAATAAACAAACCAGGGTGATAGCTCTGCAGAGGAAGAGCTTGCCTAGCAAGCACAAAGACTCAAGTTTCATCTCGGTATCAGAAAAAAAAAAAAAAAAAAAAAAATAGGGAAGAGGGCCTACGAGATAGTTCAGCAGACTAAACACCTGCTTTAGTAAGCACAGGGACCAAGTTTCAATCTCGGGTCCGACATGCCACACTGGTGCTGCCCCTGGGCTGTACTGAGCTGGTGACTGGATGTGGTGACCCACGCCTATACTCCCAGTGCTGGGGAGGCTGAAAACAGGAGGATCACTATGAGTCTGAGCTGCATAGTGAGACCCTGTACTAAATGTATAAAATGAAAAAGGGGGGGGGGGAGAAAAATGCACACAAGATACCTAAAAAATTATATTGCTACTTTCTGTATTTCTATCACATCATGGCAAAGAACAGCATTTATATTATTTGATCAATTTTGCATGCCTGTATCCTGTAATGTGACTGGCTAGTTTGAAGATAACAATATGAAATGCATTAACTATTGTTAATTTCCTATTGTCTTGTTTTGAAATTCATGAGTTTCTTTATTTTTTTTTTCCTTTAAAATAAAATTTTAAAAAACCTACAGAAGTTTCCTGATTACTGCCTCCTCCAGCTCGTATTTTAGACACCTTGGCGGCATGCAAGGTGGTGTGGTCTTTGCTTTCGGGTAAGCCAGTCCTTCATTCCACCCCTGGGTCAGGCTGTCATTGTTTAAATTCTCCATTCGCAGCTGGCACTACAGCACTGTGAGGGAACAGGAAGCAAACCCAGCTTGCGTCCCTGGATGTTCAAACTCTTCCATTGTCTTAGCAACCCAACCAAATAGACTACACTTCCAGTTACCCAGGAGCCCACATTACGGAGGGAGAACAGGGCATAGCCAATGCATGAGCAAGGGGGTGCAACAGAACTCGGGGCCCCAAACCTGCACAGGACCAGCCAGAAAATGTTGTCTCTAAAGTCTTCTTGCTTGAATTCACACCAGCTTTAATAGGTTGTCCTAGATCTGAGGTCAGCCTAAAGAATGAGGAGCACAGCAGCCTCCACCACTGAACTTGCGATCACAGCAGGTTCTTTTCTTATCCTTAATAAATACAAATTCTTGCTACCTTTTTCAGTGTGTTGTCCAAGTCTTCGTTTTGGATCCCACACCCTGGGAAGAGTCTACAGAACCCCAGAATCCAGTAACACTCCCATCCATCTAATCCAGATGACTCTGGATTTTGAGGAAACACGGCTAAGACCCTGGAATCCTGTGATCAAGGGCACAGGTGTAAAGTCTCTGAGTTTAAGGGAATAGTGTATGAGTCAGCATAAGAGCAGTGAAAGATAGAAAAAGAAAAGCTGGGGCTCCTATAACAAAAGGCAGACTAACCAAAAAAAAAAAAAAGAAAAGCACAGTAAGTTATATAAACTTGTACTTGAGAAGGGAGCCAGTGATGAACCAGACATGTAGTTAAATTTTAAGGTATTTATGTTAGCATATTGAAGAATAGAATATTCCAGAAAAAATGTGAGAGGAACAAGATATACACTAAATGTAACAAATGAGATACTTAGAAAAACGTCTGCTCATTGGAACTCCTCCCTGCATCCCTTCATCTTCAGAGACAGGGTTTGTTCCTTTATGACTACAGAGGGATTGAGCGTGAGGTGGGGTTCTTTTGACTTCCTCCCAACAAGAAGATTGGGGAAGGTCAGGAAATCCTCCCTGTCACTGCTCAAATCTCTGCAGCTTAAAACAGCCCATAGTCTAATGTGTCATAGTTTGAGTAGCCTGTCCTAAAATTCATCAATATATTAAGACACACAGTGGGTTGCACACACAGATGTCGATATTGACAGGATGCTCACAAACAATAATAAAAACCTTCCGGCTATATACCTGCCAGCTAAAGGAGGTCCAAATTGGGCCATCTGAGGCAGGAGGATCGGTGCAAGTTCGAGACCAGCCTGGGCTACAAAAGTGAGCTCAAGGCCAGCTTGAACTGCATAGACCCTGTCTCAAAAAGACCAAGAAAAAAAACAATTGGGCCACCTACCTACTACATAATACTACGTAAGTGGCTAACTAGACTCCCACAGTATAAAGAACTCAGTGATTAGCTGCCTTTAACAATGTGGGTATTATGCAGTAGGTTCAGCAACCATTCCTTGGACCCTGGTAAGGGGAGCATCCAAGATAATGTACGTGGTAAACGGTCGAGCCTGGTGGAATAGTCTCCTAACAGTCCTGCCCACTAAGAATTTTGACTCCTCTCTTCAAGATATGCCAAGGAAATTCTGACCTTTCCATGAGTGAGGCCTGTTGGGAAACTTAATCTCAACTCATGGAGAAGTACCTACTAATAAGTAAGAAGTTTTCAACCAGAAAAAAAAAAAAAAAAAAAGCCTTCTATTCCATGTCTTCTTGTCTTTTAACATCTTAAAGCTTCATTCCCACAAATGTTCCCACAATCCCATAGACAACGGGAAATGAAGTCTGTCTAAAAACAATTATAGAGGCCCTCTGGCTTTCATAGTGTGCCTTAAGCCATTAATTGCCCTCGGTCTTGGGGGGAAGGAGGGTCTTGTTTTGTTGTTTTGTTTTATTTTGAAACAGGGTCTGGCTAAGTTACCCAGGCTGGCTTTGATCTTCCTTGTGATCTTCCTGCCTCAGCTTGTCTTGCAGCTTGGATTTCAGGCAGGTCCCCCTATACCCATACCTATTTTCACTGTTGAAGCCTATAAAGCCACCAAACACCAAAGCCCTTATAGTCACTCATACTCCTGTACCAGCCAGGTTCAGCAGTCACATGACCTATCAGTTATACAGACATCAAACCAAGAAAGCTGAAAGTCATAGGCCCAAGATGTCACCACATGGCAGGGGCCACTTTTAGCTCCCTCACAGCAGTTCACTAAAAACAATCAGTAAACTTTAATGGCCTTCAAAGAGGATAGCAATCAGACTATAAAACTCACAATGAGTGTCTATTTTCTAGGAGCACTAATGTCTAATTATTTTGCCTGTGTTCGCTAGAAATCAGAGTTTAAAGCATAACTAACATGCAGATTTTTTTTTTGACAATTGTCATGGTTTGTTTCTAGATGTCCCTCCAAAGATTCATAAGGTCATAGGGCTTTTTTTCCAAGTTGAATTGTGACTGAGTCCTAGTGCAATGCAGGGATGAAGGGTGGGTGTTGGGATTAAGGGTAAGAGATTGCTGGATCCATCCACTGACTGAATTGGCACCGCTCTACACCCAGTAGACTGGATATAAAGGTAGGGGACAGAAAAAATCTTGTCCCCCTCCCACCGTCCCTTGCTTACTTTCACTGTCTTCCACTGCCATGAACAGCAGCCACTCCGCCATGTGCCACCCTGCTTTGATTATGGACCAATGCCTCCACAGTGAGCTAAACAAACCCATCCTCCTTTAAATTTTGGTGTTGGGTATTTTGTCCCGCAACATACTGCTAGAAAAGTAACTAAGACCATGACCACCGGTAAGGAAGGGTAAGGATAAAGTGGAAACGAGGCAGGAAAAGAAGGGGAAACGGTGGTGAGGCGGTGCAGCCCTCCAAGAAGCTGTGGCTGCCTGTACATCACAAGAATCTCTCCACAGAGCTTAATTTCTCTCCAGCTACTTCCTGCCTCCAACACCCCTGGTCAGTGTGTGCTCCACGGCTCACTCAGTCCCTGGATTGTTACGGCTGGGCTACCTGACCCTGCGCCACTGCAGCTGGGAAAGCTTGAGGACCTGCAGAGGGGCCAGATCTTCCCTGGGGTCTCTCGTGGCTCCTACCCCAGAGGCCAGGAGATGCTGCACTGAAGCACCCAAGAGGAGGCTAAGATGGCCCTGATGTCACAGATGAGGTTGCCACGAAATCTAGAGGTCCTGAGCTGCCACTGGGATCACTTTTAAAAAGAAGTGAGAAACAGAGAGGAGAGCAGTAAAGTGCACCCAGTACAAATTCTGTCCATATCCATAATACATGAAAGAGTAAATTCCTGAGCAAAACATAACTTAAAAAAAAAAAAAAAAAAAAGCAGAAAGACTGAAAATTCTGATAACCAACAAAGAAACCTCCTCAGTAGTTAAAAATTAATCCCACGGGTTCAGATAAATTTTTAAAATTCTATCAAACTGTGAAGGAGCATAACTTTTTTTTTTTTTTTTTTTTTTAATTGAGACAAGCCCTCACTGTGGCAGTTCAGGCTGGGCTTGAGCTCACTTTATAGTCAAGCTGGTCTCAAAATTAAATGATACTCCTGCCTCAGCCTCTCCAGTGTTGGAATTACAGACATGCACCACTTAAGTCTGGCTGTACGTGCAATCTTAAATAAACACATCTAAAAATTAGAAAAATATCATACTCCCTATACATTCTATAAAGCCATTTAGAATGACTCCTAAGCCTCTTGCGGAAGAAATTTAAAAGCCCAAATGCACAAAAATCCACTTCCAGGATGGCCAGAATCCCAATCTTTAAGCAGAAGAAGAAAAAATATATATATATTGGTTAAACGTTTTACCATAATAGGTAAAAGTTTACACTTTAAAAAATCTTTTTTAAGGGCTGGCCAAATAGCTCAGCAGATGAAAGGACCTTCAAGCAGGCACATGGACCAAGAGTTCAATCCCCGTGCCTGCCGTACCAGCCCTGCCCCCACAGTGCACTGAGCCAGCAACTGAGACTGGGCATGGTAGCAGGTACCCAGCTCTTGGGAGGCTGTAAACAGGAGAATCACTATGAGGCCAATCTAGTAGTGAGATCCTGAAAACCCTGTAGACCCTTCCCTAAAACACACACACACAAAAAAAATCTTTTTAAAATTTAAGTCTCTAGAAATTGTTAGAACAGCACCAATCAAGAAGCATTCATTTTCAGGGGATGGGGGCCCAAGTCTGTAATATAAACACTTGGGGGGTTGTGGTAGGAAGATCAGGAGTTCTAAGCCAAGCTGGAATGAACAGTTAAACCATGTCTGAAAAAAGCACTCAAGAAGTAATAGTCCTCTTGGTAAAAATAGTGAGAATCTTTTCCTACCCTCAGCTGTATCAGTCAGCTTACCATCACTGGAACTACTGGAAACCCACAATTTAAAGGAGTGGTTGATTTTTAGTTTATGGTTGCAGAGAATTCAGTCCATAACTGTCTGGCTCCAAAGGAGACATGGAGGGTCACAAGAGCAAAGCTGCTTCCTTCATGGGGCCAAGAAGCTAATGAGGGGAACAACAACAAAGAAGAAGGGGTCAGGGGCCAGATACAGGACTCAAAGCCTCACCTCCACAAACCAGCCAGACACACCCAAAGCATACTCCACGAGTCCACTGGGTAGCTCTCAAGCCAATTAAGATGATGATCTGGCTTAACTATTACAGCCTGAGAGAAACCCAATTGCCTGTGGACATGATCAATAAAACGTGACCCTGTTCTCCTAGCTCCCAGTCAAGGGATAAACTTAGCACAATAGAGAGGCCACCAGCCTTTCTCATATCCCCAGGTCTGGTGGCAACAGCTACATGTCCAGAAAACATGATGAAGAGATTTGTGTCTCCTTCCTGGCAAACCCCGCTTACAGGCTAACAGCTCCACATCCAACCCAGCAGGCAGAAACTTCAGGGCCTCCAAGGCCTTCATCCTTGCCCATTCACTAATGTAAGGTGTTCCACCAGGGCAAGCAAGACAAGAAAACCCGGACTAGCAACTCTCTACAGTCCTGCTCACAAAACAGCCATGAGAAGCTCCAGGAGAAGCAGATCATCATGTTCTCCAGAGCAGTGCCCCAGAGATTTTACCCAGGTAAAGACATTGCTCATAAAAAATAGGACACTGCAGGTGTCCATCCAAGTGACTAACTTTAACATGCTCAGAACTGGCTGTAATTTGTATCTCTTATCCCTGAGTGGCTTGAACCACCATGGCCCATGAGTGACTATCCTACCAGGAAACTTTTTATTAACTTAACTAGTAAAAACATCAATAGAAGTGATTATTATATCCACTTGTACCACCAGTGTCACAAGCCACTCGATGGGTCAGCCACATGGGTACCAGTGGTGATCCAAGCCGACAGGAACATTTTAACTAAAATAGCAAAGTATAGCAAGTCCAACCTTATGAGTACTCTATATAATATTTTGGTAAAAATGAAATAGAAGCAGCTGATAGGTCTATCAGAGATGCAAACTGAACTGTACTCCAAACATTTTTATCAAAGAGAACCAGGGAACAACCTTGAAGAGCCCTTCTAGGGTCCAAACAAACCTCAAATACTGCCCTTGAGCCCTCGCAGGTAGGTGGCACATATCTGTATACTAAACACTCTGGAGGGTAAGGCAGGAGAAGGACATAGTCAAGCCAAACCCAAGCAACCTAGCAACTTAGGAGATCCTGTCTCAAAATGAAAAGCTCTAAAGTGAGGGAGTGCCTTGCTCCACACTACAAGGTGCACCTGCCATACATGAGGCCCTGAGCTCCATTCTCAGCACCACAAAAAAAGAAGCAGAGCAAAAACTACTGAGGAAAGCTGCGTGCAGCAGCAGCACACATATGCAAGCTCAGGACTTAGGAAGCTGAAACAAGAGGACCACAAATCCAAGTCCTTCCCACTTGAGAAAAAAAATCAGATTTTGTCTCAAAAAATAAAACAGGCTGGGTGTGGAGGACACCTGGGCCACTCTCCTCGAAAGGCAGCAATTGTTTCGTTTTGGCTGAACCTGGCCCTAGTTCCATGTGTGTAGAGCTAGCTAGGACTCCTCCTTCTCCCTTCAATTGGCTTTAAGCAATGTAAATCAGTTCAGCTGAGCTGCCGATGTGTAGCCTTTGAAGCAAGGTAACAGGGCAGTGTTTAGCCATTCTCCTCTCTTCCAAATAAAATATGTGAAGGGGAAGGATGCTATAGGCTGAGAACAAGCCTTGAGATAAGAGGCCATGGCTTCCCAGGTCACAAGAGATTACTGACCCAAAAACATTAAATACTACCTATCTTGACTGTGTCATTCAGTCTCCTCTTTCTGCATATCCTTCTTATGCAAATTGCAGAGGTGATTTCATGTGGCCAGTGCTGTTCACAGCACTCACAGGCTTCCCACCATTATCACAGTCACTCATGCTCAAGCCACTCCCTTCTTTACTAATTAATAAACCTCAGGTTTGGGTTGAGATCTCTCTGTTTCAGTCAGACTTCACTGTAGCTAGGCTCAGGACCCCCTTAGTTCCCCACCATTTTGAATATATTATTGTGTATTATGTATAACATGGCTTGCATTGGGAGTGGTAAACTGGAATTAACTCAGTAGAATTACAGTAACTTTGCATGCCATGAGGATCAGAAAGGACTCTCTATAGCTGGGAATGAAGCTCAGTAGGAGGATACTCCTGGGTTCCATCCCAGTATTGTCAAAAAGAAACTGTAGGGGCTGGGGAGATAGCTCCGAGGCACAAGTGCCTGCTGGGCAAGTGCAAGGTCGTGAGTTCGAACCCTGGTCCCACCAAAAAAAAAAAAAAAGAAACTAGTGGCTGACACACTGTGTCAACTTGGCTGGATGACTCTCAGAGGTCCCACCCTGGGATATGATTGGTTCCCGCCAAGAGGGGGACTAGGACCTGCCCTGGGGTACGACTGGGTCCACCCTATGGCACAATGGGCCCACCCCAGAGTGACTCAGCACAAAGAGACCACATAAAGGGGGTGAGGAAGGAGTCAGTCTTTCACTTTGTCAGAGGAACTTCAGTCTTCTGCAGCAGACCTATCGGCTGACAGATAGAGACCTGCACCAAGCACTGCAGTAAGCTTCAGACTTGGGGACTGAATTCTCCAATCTGGGGTGTGCAGACGCCCTCTGCATGCTTCCTCATCTGACTCTGCAGCTATTGTAAACCAATCTTGTAATGCCTTACATATAGTATATTTGTGATACTACCCGTTCCTTATATTATATCTGTTTCTCTAAGTAAAACCCTCACCAGTACCAGAAACCTACCCCTGCAACGCTAATTAGTTCAGACCATGAAGGAATTTATGTCTGATAGCAGTGATAATAAACATTCTAGAGCTTTCAATGGTACAAACATCCTGCTGCTGTACACTTGCAAGGGGTTCATCACCGTGGCTCTAGGGAAACGTTGCAACAGAGCAATCAGCCAGCAATCGGTGGGGCTGGATAGCCAATGCAGCGATAGTGAGGGAGCCCTGCCCAAGCCACTGGCGTCCCAGCGTAGAAGTGCACCTGCCCAGGGCTGCACCCTCAGAGAAGGAATCTCAAAGGGACCCCAGCTTTGCCAGAAGAAAAAACAGCCACTTCACTAGGAAAAAAATAGCAAAAACATTTACCAGGGGTGAGAGAGA
>PVJA010000693.1:116518-128807 GCA_004027025.1 Myocastor coypus
AAAAAAAAAAAAAAAAAAAAAAAAAAAAAAAAAAAAAAAAAAAAAAAAAAAAAAAAAAACCTAAGGGGTTTAAAGATATTTTTGAACTGACAGAAGAAGCATAAGCCAGAAAATCAGTACAACTAAAAACACAATTTAGTAAACATAAAGACAAGTAGAATCTCTAAGAAACGTGTGAAGCCATTAAGCATATACACCAAATGAGATTACCAAAAAAAGAGGATGGGGGAAGGAGAAAAATAAATTTGAAAAAAAGGGTTTTTTTTTTTTTCCAAATAAAGAGTTGAAAACCTTCCCAAATTGATGAACTATTAATTGAAAACAATCCAACAAGCCCAACAAACTCCCAGAAGAATAAACACAAAGCTATATCATACTAAAAATACTGAAAGACACAAAAGAAAACATTTGGAAAACAGAAAACTAAGAAAAATTTATCATATACAAGGAAACCATACTAGCAGTTAAATTTCATCAGAAACAATGGAGGCCAAAAGACCTACAGTATTTCTACAGTATTAGAAATGCTAAAAGAAAAAAAAAAAAAAGGTCAAACACTAATCATATCCATCAAATACGAAGGTGGACGTGTAATTACTACCTTGCATCAGGCAATGGATTGCTAATATGCTATGTGATGGTTAACTTTAGCTGCCAACTGGATTGAGGGATGCTTGGTAAATTGGTTCAGAACACTTCTGGGTGAGTCTGGAAGGGCATTTCCGAAGATGATTGGCACGTCAGCTGACAGAGCCTGAATGTGGATGCTCATTGTTTATGAGCATCCTTGAGTTCATGAACTATGAGATGAGCATCATGGTTCTCAACCCTTCTTATGCGCGTTTATTTTTACTGGTGTCATGGCCCTCATTATCGGACTGCAGATTCTTGAATCTCTGAATGTGGTGTGACACTAGTGACTCCAGTCTGCAGGAAGCTTGTTATGAAGCTTCTTTTTTCTTAGACTAAGCAGCTACCAGCTTCCCCAGCTCTATTGGGGCTGTTCAGCCTCTAATCACATGAGCCAATGAAATAAATCCCACTGATAATTATATATATATATATATATATATATATATATATATATATATATACACACACACACACACACACACACACACACACACACACACATTATTTGTTCTGCTTCTCTAGATAGCCCTGACTAATACAGGGGTTCCTATGGCATCAAAGCTGAAATAACAGGAGATTAGTTGATTATCATTAAAGCTGAAGATGTTCTGCCTTCAAGGACATCACTAAGAAGTTGAAAAGATAATGTAAAACACGAAGGAAAATATGTGAAATCGTATCTGATTTAGAACTTATAGAGAATACTTATAGTATAGCTTTTAAAACGGGTAAAGGATGTCAATAGGCACTTCTTCAAGTAAGATGTAAATGGCCATGCACACCTGGAATGACACTTGCTGTCATGAGCCTTGAGGAAGATGCAAGCTAGGAAAGTAAGAAATCATTTCAACCCACTAGAACAGCTGTCATCAAACAGACCGATACAGGGTCCTTCAGAATCTGCAAAGGGCTTGTCCCAAGACTCCCATGGACACCAAAACCTGAAGATGTCCAAGCCCCTTACGTGAGTACCTTAGTGTCTGCATCTAATCTACCCAGGCCCTCCTTTACATTTTCCAGCATCTTCACTATAATCATGACTACCACGCACATACTATGCAGATCCTTCCTATTCTTTGTCTTTGAAGGACTGATGACAACAGTCTGCACATATAGAGTGTGGACAAAAATGTTTAACCCTATTTGTGTTTCCTGATTTGTTGAATCTGATGTGGGACCTGCAGATACAGAGAATAGCTGACCTAACAAGTGTGGAAGAAGGTGTGTAAAAATGGGAAGCTTCTCACTCTGCTCCTAAGAATATAAACTGCTATAGCTGATCCTGAGAGAGCTCAGAACTGAAAAATAATGAGAGTCATTCAAAACAATAAAGGAGAATTACAGTAAGACTCAGCAACACTACTTCTAGTACATACACAAGAAATAGAAACTTGTATCTCCACACAAACTTTTGGAGGTCTGGGGCTGTGGGTGGGGCTCAGTGGTAGAGTTCTTACCTTGCACACACAAGGCTCTGAGCTCAATCCCCAGCAACACACACACACACACATAACTTAGAGAGCTATGTTAATAACAATATCATTAAGATACCTTAAACATAAGCAACCCAAATATCCACCAGTTAATAAAAGGATAAATGCAAAGTACGTTACAAGCAATGAAATTTAATTATTGGCACTGACATAACATGGACACTAAAAACACACTAAGTAAAAGAATCCAGCCATACAACATAGCTTATGATCTCACATATATAGATGTTCTAGAATAGGCAAATGTATAGTGAAATTAGTTTAGTGGCTTGCTACAGCTGGAGTATTGAGCATAATAAACTAATTTTAGAGAAACACTAATTTCATTAAGGAACATACATGCAAAAGTCTAAATGAAATTATCAACCCAAAACTTAGCAGTCGATAATTAAATAAGTATGCATTCCACTGAGTTTACTCTAAGGAGAAGTTTAACAATGTAAAATAAATAAATATAATCCATCATCTGAAGAGATTAAATGGAGAAAACTGTCATAATGTTAGACATACAAAAAATAGATAAAATTCAATGCCTATTTATGATCAATTCAAAAATAACACAGCAAAATGCAAATGTAAGAAAACTTCAATTGTACAAATATATATATATATATATATATATAAAATCTAGATCAATTGCCATCTTTAATTATATGTTACAATTAATCCCTATAAGAAAAAAACATAATTTTATCACTATTTCTATATTACAAACTATTCAGTAAAGTAAATATAAAATAAAGGAAGACAGCGAAAGGTTCTGGCCCTAGCATTAATTGCTAAAGCCATCTAGGTGGTCATCTAATATGGCCAATGCCCTTAAAACAAAAGCCCATCTTCCCAAGACCTCTCCTTCTCCAACTTAGCCCAGGACTTAATTTACTTTCACCCTTCCTGCAGCCTCAAAGAAGCTGCCTAGTCAGCTCCCTCAGGTATATCAAAACATCTCCTCCAAACTCCACCCCTTGCAAAAGGCCATAAAATCCTCAGCTTCCCTTTGTCTAAGAGAGAAAGAAAATTCCTCATCCTTTCCCACATTTTCTCTTGTGTTGTAAAAGAAAATAAAGCCCCTTTCCCTTCTTCCTTCTGTTTCTCTGCTGTACTGAGAACCTATCAGAAAGAAAAAAAAATACCAAAACTAGATAGGAACAAATAACTTGAATTTATAAATAAATTTCCTTCACAGACTGTTTCTCATAATCTAAAAAAAGTAAACAGAAATAACAATAAAATCTTTCCAGGTGGCTGGATATAGGACTACTATATGAGGGGGAAAAGTGAATTTCTAGTCAATAAAAAATTAGAAAGCATAACTTAAAATTAAAGTGAAAAGAAACCTATGAAAATCTATCAAAATATATGTAAGGCTTCATGCAAAATATTTCAAAGCTTAAGTGAAGTGCCATGAAAATAAATAAGCAAACATTCTATATCTCTTAGTAAAGATATATCGCATAGATAATAATCTTCCCAAATTAATATTAAAATTCATTATAACTTCAATAAAAACTTAAGCTTATTACAAAATTTATGTCCAAGAGGCAAGACTGTAATAAAGATAGAGGACAGTCTGAAGGAACTGTGCCTGTCCAGATGCTGAGAGGCACAACACAATTCTAATAATTAAGGCAGTCTAGTATCACTACAAGAACAGAAAAGTAGACCAACAGAACAAAATCTACACATAATTATAAATATACAGGTACCAGAAAAAAATGTTTTAAATCTGATATGAAAGCTATTAAAAAAGAAAATACAGTAGAATTCATCATTACTAAAGAAAATATAAATTATAACACAAACAATATGATTTTGGCCGGGTATGGTGGTGCATGCCTGTAATCCCAGCACATGGGAGGCTGAGGCAGGAGGATCTGTACAAGTCTGAGACCAGCCTGAACTGCATAGAGGAACCCTGTGACAAAAAGACAAAAAAAAAGAAAAAATATATGATTTTAAACCTGGATATTAGCAACTACTTAGTAAATCTGGCAAGATCAAGCACAGATTAGGATGAGGATTATCAGGTGCCGCTGGTGGGGATGAGAGCAACCCTGGGAAACAAGATGACCTCATCTCACAAAGCTGAAAGGAGCCAATGCGGTGACTAAGCAACCTTGTCCTAGGCAAGACACCAGAGCCACCTTGTACTCATGTGCCAAGAGACAATTGGAGAAGGTCACAGACTGACCTTATTAGATGAAAATATAGAAATAAAAGAGCAAAAGGAGAGTGAGAAACAAAATAACAGTCTAGACACGAGCAAAATGCCACAAAGCAATGAAAATGAGTTAAATACACCCTCAGACACCATGGGATAATTTAGAAAAACATAGGTTTGAGAGGAAAAAAACAAAATATAAGAAGCTACCTACAGATATTTTTATAAAGCTCAAAAATATAGCTCAGGTGTATGCACATATATTGTCAAATCACTTTATAAAGTGAGTAAGATACACAAAACCCAGGTCAAGATTAACCCAGGAAGGAAAACAACAAAATGCAATTGTGGAGTGCGTAAGAGGAACATGGTGTTTATTTTATAGACTGACTAGTGTATGTATAAGTGTTCAGAGTGTTATTCCTTAAAATGTATGAACATTTTATTTGCCCTTTAAAAATTCAAAGCCTAAAGATTTAAAGTTTAAAATTTTAAGTTTCATTTAAAAGTTTAAAAGCTTATTTTAAAACTTTATTTTTAAATAAATCAGAAGCCCAGTCTAGCCACAACTTAGGGTCTTCCCACATAACACAAAGGTATCTTAAATCTCACCCTGCATACCAAACATATTTTTTTCCTATGGTTATTTTTACCATTGCTTTCAATATTTTTGCCTCACCAGGTTTTTCCCCTAATCGTTACTATTCTTATGTTAAAACTCAGCCATAACAGAGAAATCATTGGGGTTGATTTATATTTTTAATAAATTCAGTGAAAATGTGTATTAAATATAATTGTTAAAAGTTACAGTTTTAATGTGTTTTTACTTATAAAAAACACATAAAGTCAGTTCTCACTTATTCAAAACTACCTTAAATTTATTTATTTTTATTCTTTTGGTACAGGGTATCACTACACAGATGAGACTTGTAGTGATTGTCCTGTCTCAGCCTCCCCAGTGCCGGGATTACAGGCATGTGCCACCACACCCAGTTTCAGTGGCCAGCGCAGGACCTGGGGCCAGCATGGCATGTAGTACCAGGACTAGAACTCCAGACCTTGCACTTGTCAGGCAGGTGCTTAGACCACCAAGCTATATCCTCAACCCCTCAAAACCCCTTTAAACTTTTATATTCTGTTTTTTGCTCTTCCTGAATCTTAGAGAGTTCATAGCTATAACTAAGTTATTTTTAACACATCTACCCCAAAATGGATAAAATTAAATAGATATCCTGATAGTTACAAGTTAGATTGGAAAGCAATATGAAACATTTCATATGAATATTAAAGGCCCATTCACAAAGATGTTGCCACAGCATTACTTATGACAAAAATAGGAAAATATTTAAATAATAATATTTGCCAATCAACAAAATATTTTAAGTATATGGATTACCGTGAAGGGCAGTGATACATCAAGCCAAGATAAAATACAAAGCCAAGGTGGTCATTTCACATTCTGCTAAAGTACTTGAAGATAATGCATGGGCAGTGGTACAGGACGGATAGCAAAACCTAAAAACAGACTCCACGTGGGACAACTCCAGGTGGCTTTTGTTTTCCTCTCCAACCTCTCTCTGGGTTTTTCAAAGTTCTCACTAAACATGTGTTTGTTTCATAATCCGGTCTTGTGGAACTGTGACATAGCAATGGAGCCCAGGAATGTGTGTGGGACCTTGGGGCATCCTAAGTTTTGTGGTTTACTGTTTAGTAAGCATAGTTCACTATGAAATTTTAAATTCTGATTTTTTCCTAGAAAGCATTAAATAATTCTGAGTGAAATAAGTCAAGATTCCTTAATAGAACAAACAGTAAGCAAACAGCAGCATTTTCTAATGTCACCTAGCAAAGAAAGCAAATATAGACAAAGCACTTTGCTCTTATTATTTCAGTGAGAAAACAACACTATATATAATAGTTTCAAAGACTTGCTTGCTTTCACTTCATATAAAAATTATTACAGGAATTTTTTGAGTGGACTACAACTTACAATTATTTTGATTTGAAGAAATCAGAGAAAAAAACAAGTTTCCAAAGGGAAATGGCTAGATTTCAAAGAAGCAAGGCTGTTCATCTCTAGCCGTAGTAAGAATATTTGAAACAGATGTCTATCTCCACTCAAATCCAAATTGGCTCATGGTTGACACAGTTTAATAAAACTTTAATTAAGGCTCTGCAACACTGTAAACTGATCATGTCATGAGCCCAAGCTCTTGCTTAACATTAACATCTCTTCAAGTCCAGGACTGCTAACCCAGACTCTTCATAATTCATGTCATTGAAAAAACAGTAAAAACATATAATTCATCCCCTTATTTCACAAAATAAATTTTTTTAGAGGTAACCATATGAAATAGAAATGGAATAGCCCCAGAATAAGTAACACAGAATTAGTAACCTTGTTTCTACAGAGGTCCTCCTCTCTAATTAGATACCTACATTTTAACAGGAACATTTATGACTTTAAAATGTTTTCAGTTGAAAACATTTTATAAGAAGATAACTCCTCATTGAAATTAACTAATTAAATTTTCAAATTCTCCTCATTCCAACTTAGCAGAACAATCTTGTGTAAGGAACCTGAAAAGTAGGCTGAGTTTCGGCGCTGCATAAAGACATCTGGAACAGAGGACAAGATCAGCATTTACTGACTGATATTACATGCTAGCTGTAGTTCTGTTGCTTCACTGGATTGCTGCAACTTTCCTACACATGCTGAGCAGTGGGGCCATGATACAAATCCATGCATCTGCTTCAAGTCCATTATAACATTACTCAAAATGAAACATTATTTTTTTGCTACCTCATATCCCACAATGTATTTTTAAAACAATCAAGATTTCTTTAAAAAACAAAAATCCCAAGCCTCCTGATCTGTTATCAAATTAAATTATCCATGATTATAAGAGAATCAGAATTAAAACACAGGAAAGTCAGACAGTCCACACTGACCAAGCATTTTTGCATCTGACTCTGCACTGTGAAACAGCAACCGGAAGGCGGTATCCGGCGGTCCATGTAGCTGGAGCTATAAGGATGGGTGGAAACCAGGAATTACAAATGACAGTGCACAGAGTATGCCAGAAAGGATGCAGGGGCAGAACAAAAAGGAGGGACTGAGACAGACACAATGTGACTGACATAATATTTTTCTATTTATCAGATTATTTCATTCATTTTCAATCTAATTTCCAACAAGAGTACACATGGTGTCACACACTGTCATTTCTGATTCAAGTTTTAGTATCATGAACTCTACTCCATTTTCTATGGACAAAAACATTTTGGGTATTATTTCAGAACTCCAATTTTTTTCCTTACCTTAAGCCACGCACGCAAAACAAACAACAATTTACTGGTAGCTTCCTTTCTATATTAATAGCAAAAGCACCACAATGGATTTTTTTAGAGATTTTTTGATTTGTTTTATCAATGACATTTTAGTTAGATTGCTAAGTGTGTTTTTTCCTCTTAGCTCATACTGCATACCAGAAAGGCTGTTCAGAAACACGATTGGCTTAAAAATTTGGTATGAATAATCTCGAAAACACCAAGGCACGGAGATAGCACAGCGGTGTAAAGCACAAGTTTAGGCAGAGCCATGCCAGCCCCCACCCCCAGGGTGGGCTGAGCTGCCCTCCCCCCAAAAAAACCTACAAAACACCACTGAAATCCCCACACATGCAGAAAAGGCTTATGGCTACCAAAAAAAAAAAAAAAAAGAAGGTCTCCTAAAAGATTACTAAATCAACTTGAAAACAAGACATTTTAAAGACTACTACACATTTGGTCAATCCTAGAGTAATATAGGAAAAGGATACTTTAGGAAAGGAGTAGAATGGATATTAACTTGTAAATAATCTCACTACACAACACTTAAGCATAGTTCCATATTTGTCTCTAGGTTAAGGAGCGTTTTTAAAAGAATAGTATGGGATGAAAGTCAAAGGAGCAAAGCTAAGTAATAAGGCCCTGTGAAAAATTAACCTTTTAGTGACTAGTGAAAAGCTACAATTACAGAAATTAATTAATTATATTGCTGGCAAGTTCTGTATATTTTGTCCATTATAAACTTAGTCATTATAATCCAATGTAGCAAAACATGAAACCAAATCTGACTTCTGAAAAAAATTTTTTCAATAATTTATTTAAATTTCTAAAAAAATTACAAAGAAAGAGTTCAGCTCTGTGACAGAATTATTTCTAAAAAACGAAATTATTTGTCACCCCAAGCAAAGACCTTATCTATAAAAATATGTGAATGCTACATGGTGCAATTATCTGATTGATAATATTATGTAAGTAGATATCAAATCTTAGAGTTGATGGTTTCCTAGGGACTTCTGTCATCAACACTGTCATCCTGAAATCTCAAAAACAAAACACTGGGGAAAAAGTACAAGGATGAAAGAATGAATTATTATCATACTATAATTGTACTGCATCGACTTAAACCAAGAAAGAATTTGCCCCTATAGGGGTCACAAAATCATAGAATTTCAGAACCAGAAGGATCTAAAACAGCTTAACCAATCTTAATCTTAAATCTTAAGTGTACAATCTGAAATTCCAGAATTAATTATGACCTTCCCTGCTTCCCAATCAAATGTTCTATATGTCTTATTTCCACCCCCCCAAAAAAAGAACAGAAGCAAAAAGCTAAAATAAGAACAATAAATACATTGAGCATATTTCTCTATCTCATCCATTACTGATGAGAAATTACCAAAGAACTGACCTAAGAAATGAGAACACAAAGAAGATTTGAAGTATATAAGATTATGAAAGCTAAAGAAAAAATAATCAACTAACCCTTCCTTATTATATGGTTTCATAATAAGATTATGTAGGGTCATTCAATGATTTAAATGGCAGGTAAAATTAAAACAAATATAAGGAAATACCCTTGACAAGCATAACAAGCCTTCAGAACGCACAAGGTCACAGAACAGAGGTCTCTTCGTTAAATCCAGTAACATGATTTTAAAGTAAGCTGGATCGTTAGTGGAGCCAATATCGGATTATTTATGTTCAACATAAATATGATTTTCCATAATGGAAAAATTATATTTTGGAATATAAGGAGTCAGTAAAGAAGCTTTCTATTTATTGCAAATTATATTAAAACATAGTACATTTTTATAATACTTATACTCCCTTGGAAAACCAAAGGGTGATTTCTGAGCTTGCAGAAATGTTTTGATTTGACAGATACATACTATCACTAATAAACATTTCAGGTGTCATCCATTTTAAAAAAGCAAAATCACCATTTGATGTTTAGTGCAGATATCTATTTTAAACCTCACTTCTGACACACACTGCATCTCCAAGTAAAATGTATGTTCCCCCTGGCTGTCCCAGAAACCACAGATTTGATTGCATTCAGTAACACTGCCTCCATTGACTGCCACTTTGAGGACCAATCTGCCCTGCTGCATTTTATTCCACAAGAAGAAAAAACATAAAATACAAAACCCTGGGGCCAGGGAGACAGTTCAGTAGAATAAGCGCAAGGTCCTGAATTCAATCCCCAGTACCGAGGAAAACAACAATAAAAAAACCTTAGCATATGCTTATGACAAAGAAGAGGTTTATCTCTGACACAGCGTGAAGGTATGCAGCAGCCCGGGCCTGGCAGTCAGCCTAGGAGACACTGAGTGGCAACAGCACGGACCACCCCAGCACTCTCCAATCACCCCATTGCACCCTGGACCTCAGGGCTAAGTGTCCATGACCTCTGTACTGTCAAAAGCCAGTCAGCCTGTGGCTCTCACAGGACCCCAACCTGTGGGTACTGAGGCTCTTCTCCAGGGATCCTGCCTACCACACTCCAAACACCTTCTTCTCCTATAAACAGAGAAGACATCAACCAGGGTCTTCAGTGTGGAGTGCTCGGCTCATTAAAGACAAACACCATGCCTTTGCTATTGTTCCTGCTGCTTATATGTACTTGTATTTTAAAAACTTTTGTATTATTTCTGAAGTTTTATGTTTTTGTCCACAGTCTTTCACGTTCCCCTAATTGTTACAATTACTTCTAAACCACTTGACAAATTTATGAGGTGTCCATATGCTAAACCATGAGGTCAGTAAAGAATTCGGTAAGCATTATCTTGTCAGGAAAGCTATATTTTTTCCCCAGGGACACTCACTTTTTGACAAATTAAAAACTGTAGAGCCTCAAAGGAAATATTAGTCAACATAATCCACTCTTTAAAAACAAAAAAAAACCTTTGAAAAGCTACTATCACAAAAGTCAATAAGAACCAAGTACTGGGATTAGATAAACCTTTTAGAGAAACAATGACTAGTAAAAAAGGACTTATTGAAAAAAAGAAAAACACTAGAAATGGGGAAGGCACTACAAGTGATCATAATATCTAATAGCTTTTTAACAGATGCAGAATAAGAAATGTCGATTAAATTTTCTAGGTCTGTAAATGATACTAAGTTTTTCTCCAATATGTGGATATCAAGTCAGTAGGGTAACCTACCAAAACTTTTGAGTTCCTAGGGGAAAAAAAAAGTAGACTAAGACTCACAACGTAAAACTACAGTTCCCATACGTCAAGATAATGAATCTCAGTTGTCATAAGCAAAGGGCTCAAAAGTCACCTCTGGGGCATTGCATTAGTATGTTCCTGCAGCCAAAAAAGCTAACAGCAGCATGTACATTGCTTGTGAACAGAAAACATGGTTCTTGCCTCATTGGAAACCAGAGCTGAGGCCAGCATGCAGCTCGGGACGACTGGCCCAGGCCAGGCCCAAAGTTTAACACACAGCACTGAGGGAAGGAGAGGGACAATTTATCTCCACCTGAAAACCTCCATGTAGCTCTGGACTGACATAATCTAGGACTCTAAAAACAGCTGCTGCTGCAGGAAAATTTATGACCCTGCTTTTACCAAAGTAAAAAAAAAAAATTAGAAACTAATGAAAATCCAAGCAAGTAAAAATAAAACAGTCAAGTGGAACACAGCACAGCCCCATGAAGAGAAACAATGAAACACGAGAGTAAGACTATGCGTGCTGCACAGGATGGAAAACACAGAGAAGACAAACACAGAGCCAAGGGAAGGTTGCCACGTGCCAGTCAGAATAGCCACTTGGGATAAACAACAAATACAAAGTCAAGGCATGGAGAGTTGGGGATACAGTTCAGTGGCATAAGCACCTGCCTAGCAAGCACAAGGTCCCAAGCTCAATCCCCAGTAGTAGGAAAAAAAAATGTAGGACACTTCCATCACCCCATGGCTGAGACTGAGGAAAGTAGGATGTGTGGAGGAGACAACAGTAACTTTTAAAAGAAAAATAATGGACCACCAACCCTAGCAGCACCACCTAAAGGAACAGCAGCAGGCTGAATCAACCTGACCTTCATAGGTGCTCTCAAAGACTTATTGTCTTTTCCACAGTCTATTTGTGTTTTGCATTATTTGGGAGTAATCTATTATTTCCTAGATGGCAAGACTCAATTATCTCTTTGATACACTTTGATTTACAGTACAGCATCAAGTTCATTTATTTTGTATAAATATTTAATAATTCCTTTTGTAAGAAGACATTATTCACAGCTAAAAGATGTAAATTATTATTGTTGAATTGCATTATACCTTCCATGTTTAGGAAATGTGGGCCAAAAAATCTAATTTATAGCCTCATGTTAAATTGGGGTACTTGCTAGCAAGTTTAAAGAAAAACGTTTCAGGGGCTGGGGAGATAGCTCGCGTAGGGCCTGTGTTCAATCCCAGGTTCAACAAACAAGCAAGCAAGCAAGAGAAAAGGAGAAGGAGAAGGAGGAGAAGGAGAAAGAGAGGAAGAGGAAGAGGAAGAGAAGGAAGGAAGAAAGAGAAAGAAAAAAAGAAGTGTTTAAGACTGCATAGTAACAACTTTCAAAGCATAGGTAAAATGCATGACATTTCAAATAAGAGAGCAGCTATATAGTTTTTGATGGAAGCTTATGTAATTACAAACTTCTATATGTCAAAAAAAATTCTGT
>PVJA010000693.1:128907-155633 GCA_004027025.1 Myocastor coypus
TTTTTTTTTTTTTTTTTCTTTGTCTTTTTGAGACAGGGTCTCGCTATGCAGTTCAGGCTGGCCTTGGGCTCACTTTTGTGGCCCAGGCTGGTCTCAAACTCGCACCGATCCTTCTGCCTTAGCCTCCCAAGTGCTGAGATTACAGGCACGAGCCACCATGCCCGGCTGTAAGTGATTTAATAACAGAACTGAAGTTCATCTTGCCGTTACTAGTTTACAAAATTATTAAAATATTTTAAGATTACATCTCTAAGATGGCAAATCAGCATTCCAAATTACACTCATCAGGCAATGGTACAGCTAGTAAAGAAATAGTATGGGTTTTGAGGATAGAAATTAGTGTGTTTTAACTCTCTCTGGTTCAGAGCACTCACGGAAAACAAAGTTTTCAAGTCCAACGCAAAAATGAGGGAGACAAAGAAAAAGAGGGGAAAAAACTGGGGGGGTGGGGTTCGGGGAGTAGACAGCACAGAAGAGTAAAAATGAGCATTTACCACTCTGGGACTTAAGGGAAAACTATCTGCAACTGTAAGATACACACAGTAGGAATTTTTTTTAAAGGAGATGGCTAGTTTTACCTTTGCTATAGCCAAATTACTTAGGAAATTAATCCATTGTCTCTATACCAAGTATGCAAAATATATCCCACGCTATTGATCAGAAGGGATAAATTTATAGTTAGAAAAGCTTGAGAGTTGAGCATTTTCAAAGCAGTTTTACATTTCTTCATGGCATCCTGAAACAACAGACTGCAATTAAAACAGCGTAGGATATTGGTGCACCAAATCCTTCTGGGCCTGAAACTCAGAGTGAGTCAAAGAAATGTATAAGATCTGTATGATGTGCAGTTTTTATGAACACCCCCACTCAGTTTCAGTCATAAACATGACACAGGTTACATCTATGTGACATTTTTGGTAAGAACCTAATTTATATGTAGCTGTTTATCTCGGTTCTCATTGATGCCACAGAATACAAAAATATACTTTATTTTGATTTAGAATTAAGAGTTTATCACATCTATATGTGAGGTAAAAGAGGCCATTTCTACAGATATGCATAATTATGAAGTAGGAAATGCCTAATTTGCCTACAAAAATTGCCAGATTTTGATGACTGAGGCACGGAGTAAACTGGGTCCACTGAGAATTACTAAGAAAAACATAATCAAACTTAAATGCAACAGAATACAAAGATCATTTTCCAAATTGGTTCCAGAAATAGCTCCTAGGTGAATTTTCCTGAAAAGCTCATTTAATTCAATTAAACAATGTGGTATGGTTTTCCTCTTCAGAGAGGGTTAAAATATTTTCATTTGCTACAGATGTTACAGATAAGTATTTAAAGAAGTGGTTGATTTTATCTTGGGGGAGAGGAAAACACAAAGTTGCTGAATAAAGACTCCTGAATACTGTGCAGGTACATACAACTACACCAAAGCCACCATTCATGAAATGTAGAAAGCAAAAACCCATAATAATTAGAATGTTTAAGGTCATTATATTATGTACTGTCATATAAACTGAATATAATTCTCACCTATAAGTTAAAGCATTTGGAGACCATGTTCACTGCTCCCATTAGAGTATTATTACAATCATGTCTCAATCATATAATGGAAGGTACATGGTTCAAGACTTAAAAGATAAAGAGCAGTTAAATTTATTTTGGAAAAATCCAGGTTTCTCTAAATAATTTTCTAGTTAATCTCAACATGACATAAGTTCATTCCTAGCCACCTCAGTTAAGTAATGGCTGCAAGCAACCTGGTCATGGATTCTTCACAGTGCATCTGGCAGCTGGCCTGCACACTGGAATGACTCATAAAAATGAAGCAACTTGAGGTCACCTACTCCAGGTCTTTTAAACCAGACCTGCCAACCACTTACCAGGTGGTTCCAATTTCCAAGGATACTTAAAATGAGGGAGAAATTCATTCTAGATACACCATTTTATTTTCATAGTGTCCCTGGCTTCAGAATTTGCAAAGTAAGGAAGCTGGCTCTTTTGAAATGTAGATTGCTAATCACCCGAAGACCAGAAATCACTGCATGTTTTGGATTGAGAATATTACATAAATAAATTCAAGTGAAAAAGAAAGTTAGTACCTGAAACCCCATTATAGTATGTTCCAAATTTAATAGAGAAAAGCGATCCCAAATTATAATGTTGGTTATTTTTGTTTGTTGTAAAAGTGCTTCTATCTTTAGAGTTCCCTGTGCTTCCCAAGTTTACTTCAATGAGTATGTATTCTTTCCAATAAAAAAGCAGCTTTTTAAGAAAATACACACTGTAAATATTGTGCTCAGTGAGCTGTAGGGAACCTCAGGTATATACGTGTACACTGGATAGATTTTTTTTGTAAGTAAAGAAGATAAATACTCAATTCTGCTTTAAAATTATTTATGAAAAACAGAAACTGAGGCCCTGCTATAGAACAAGTGTAACCGGCATAAGAATGAGTTCCAGCAGTAATAACGACCCATTCCTTCTCTTCCTTTCAGGATAAGCTGGTGAAAATGTTTTGTCATCTAATATATATATATATATATATATATATATATATATATATAATATGCATTTCCTCCAAAGTGTGCTGATATAAACAGCAGTCTAATGGTATATACAGGGAAAGATATATACTCCTTTTGAAGCCTGTCAACTGCACAGTGAAATAAAAGCTTACAAAGGTCTGCAGTTCAAGAGTGTCAGCAGCCCTCAGATCTCCTCCATCATTTATTTACTTGCTCACTGCACACTCCTCAAGTTAACCATGTGCCTGTCATTTTTCTCAGCACTTCATAAATATTGCTGTAATTTTCACACAGCCCTATGAAGTAAATGTACTTGCTGATTCCCACTTTACAGATGATAAGGCAGAAGCATAGAAGGGTCAGTGGCCGACACAGGTCCCAGGGCAAGAAACTGGTGAGATTAGATCCAAACCCAGACTCCACCACTCACAGTAACCAGAGGCTACCCTGCTGCCCATGGGTGCAAGGCTACCTACCCCCTGATGTCCACAGTCACCATTCTGTGGGTCACACAGGACAGGAAGCAAAGGCAGTCAACTAAAACCATACTGCTCTATGTGAATTCTTTAGCTGGATGGGCTAACATCCCCTATTACTTCAAGAGCCAATATTTCACTTAATCCATAAGAAGGTAAAAATAACCCAAAAAATGGTGTTAACATAGGCCTAAAACATCCAGAATATAATTAACAAAAAAGAAGTGAGACTTAACTGTATTCTGTACTGTCATTGAACTAATTTTATTAAACCTCATAATTCAAAGAAGTGATGAAATAAATCTCTTCCTGGGCTTGGTGGCACATACTTATAGTCCCAGCACTCAAGATGCTGAGGCAGGAGTATTGAGGTAAGCTGGATGTTGGCCTGAGCTACAAAATGAATTCAAGGCCAACCTGAACCCTGTCACAAAAAAGAAAATCAAAGATCTGAAAGACTCGCTCAGTTTCTATACTCTGATTCAGAAGTGTCCTAGCTTCCAGAGGGCAGCACTGACCATTATAACTTGCTTCTTTATGCCTACAATTTTTTAAAATCCTAATAAATATAACCAGTAGAAAAATGAGAAATCTTGTGGTCCTTAATTATCAAATTAAGCATTAAATATTTCAAAATGCATTCATGTCTCATGGCTATATCAACACACAGTTAAATGAAAATGTAACAATAACATGATCTTTTCAGTCTTTAAAATTACATATGCACAAGAAAATTCTTAAAGCTTTTATATACGTATATATGAGATTATTAGTTTTAGATAATGGTATAAAACAACTCATTTTCTCAAGGCTTATCTATACAACCTGCTGATTTTTCTACCAAGATTTGCTGTATGTGTCACTGGGGAAGGTAAAGTTTACATATTAAGACCCTGCATAGCATATACCATTAATGGAAGCCATTGGCTACAGTCCTGCCTTGAGCTACTGGGAACATTCGGTAGTGACAATCCTTCTACTCTACCCTCTTCAGTTTCTTTCAACTCTAACCACAAACCTAACTTGTAAATATGTCACATGTGGTTCTTTATTTTTTACCACCCCTCCCCAATCCACATCTGATATAGTAATAAAATTGGCTTTTTTGTACCCACAATGCCTAATATTGTGCCTAGCCCTAAATTGGTGACTGAAAATATGCATGAAAGGCACTGGGTACCTGTAGCCCCAAAACTAGGCAGCCTGACACAGGAACATTACCTCAAGTCTGAGGTCAGCCTGGGCTAGTCAGTTCAAAGCCAGCCTAAACTACAAGGGAGGCTGTGTCAAAAAAAAAAAAAAAAAAAAAGTGTGTGTCTGTGTGTGTGTGCACGTGTGCGCATGCACGCATGCACTCACTGTGAACAAAGTAGGTGTGTGAACTATCAAGTAAAAAGATCAAATCAATAAACTGACAGTATATATTTACATCATAACAACTTATGTTCACAACCACTGTCTCAGAGAAGCACTCAATTTAGGAGAGAAAACCGATGTCCAGCAGAATACAGGGGCCAACTGTTCTCATCAATCCAAGAAGACCATGAAGGAAGAGGCTCAGGTGAATCAACAGAAAATGGAGCCAAAGCTGACAAAGCTCCTGATACGCTGAGGAGGGCTTCTTTTTCATCAAAACATTAATAAACTACAAGAAGGACTGTAAAAGAATCCCAAGGGCAATTCAGTGATCTGGGTGAGCAAAGCAGCTTTCCAGAGAGTAATGGGGTTAGGAGGAGAGCCACACCGAGGACTCCATGGGAGAAGCAGGGATGCACAGTGTGAGGGCTAAGGAGACAACACACAGTGATGAACCAGAAGCAGAGGAGCAAAGAGAACAGATACCTTCACTCTCCACATCTCTCTCATGCTCCTGCCAGGCTCCCTGGAGTCGTCCAGAAACCAGGGCAGCTCATCCAGGGGTTCTTTCTGGGCAGAGCATGAGGGGAAAGGGCTGAGAGCAGACCTGGAGAGGTGAGCAGAAGATATCTGATATGTAGGCCAGCAGGAATAGCAGAGTTCCAGGAGAAAGGGTTGAACCAGGAAAAGAGATGGTAATGATGCAGCGGGATTCTGGGCTCACTGAACAGGGTCGAAAACAGTAGTAGGAGAGAACGGCTATAAATATATACTATACCTGGAGCTGCACATGGCCGCAAGCCCGTCTGAGCACTGCCCTACATCCTGAAAATCCTCTGGCACTGTATATGGGCTACTGTGGCTAAGTGTGCATTGAATAACTGAACGGTAGTCTACTTCCAGTAAAAGAACTGGTGATAATTTAGTGTCTTTTATAGGTGGTTGTAAAGTGCGAAAGTTAGATAAACCTCACTAATTTTAATGAAGATTAATTTAGACAAAGACCATCACTGCAGACTTCCTAGGGATCGCTGTGGATTTGTTAGTCATCAAATTAACGAGTGACAGATGTTTCTGAACATAAGTCCCTATCTATCCAGTTGAGTTATGATGTAAAAATAGCTCAAATGTTTATCTCAAAACAGCCAGTCAACAACATCATATAGATCTATATTGGACTGTACTTTTTTCTTTAATCTCAGAAAATTATGTCTCAGCTTTTCATGTAATACTTTCTGAAGCTGCCATCTTATACTAGTTGAAAGTCAGGAAAAGAAAATCAACTGAAGTAAACATCCAACAGTGTTCAACAACTGTCTGCTGACTGTCTGCTCCCTACTGTCTACTGTCTACTGATTGCATACCCTGTGCTTGCTCTTGGCTAGGGGCTGGGACTTGGCGATGGGCACTGCCTGGTCAGACCACGCAGACTGCACAAGCGTGTCTTTCAGGAAGCATCCAGCCTTTAAGCTGTGGCTACACAGTAGCAGCACTCACACTGATAGGGGGTTCCTGCCCACCTTGCTGCCTTCCTTCTCTGGGCAGACCACCCAGACACAGACAACACCTAACATGAAGAGATCCTGGATCAAGTCCACCCTCCAGCTAGATAGATACAGATTTTTATAGCAGTTAGGTAGCTACGGACTTAAGCCCAGAAACTTCTGTTACTCATGAATTTAATGTCTAATAAATCCACAGTGATTCTCAGGAAGTCTGTAATCACGGTGCCTCTATCTACATTAATCTCTTGATTGAAATCAGGGACCTTTATGTAGCATTCACACTTTACAACCACCTTCAAAAGGCACTAAATTGTCATCAAGCTTCTGTTCAGTTATTCAATGCACATTTAGTCACAGTAGCCTACACTCAGGGATGGGATTTTCCTAAAGTCTGCCTCTTAGCTCAGAAAGACCCAAGTACCACTTTAGTCCAGAGACCTCTCTTGCCCTACGAATTCACCACAGTGCTTCCTAGGGCCTGCTATGGTGGATTCCTATAGCCAGAGGCTTGCAGCCCAGGAGAAATGCGGAGGCCAAGGACATGTCTGGGAACAGTAAGAAGAGGCCGAAGGCTAACATGTAAAAGTATCTACTGAACCAGCGGACTGATGCACTATATATCAAGACAGGCAGGATGACTCACTTACTGGCCCTTCTACGAAGTGATAAAGACCATGACTGGTCTCCCCTGGCTCCACCCTTGACCAACTCAGCCACATCATGCACACAGCCTCCCTCAGCTCCCCACGTGGTCTCGCTGTATTCATACTCTTTCTCACACCACAGCTATGCAAAGTAATACTGCTCACATATGCTTCACATCCACCAGTGACTCAATAAAATGTACTTAGCAATGTGTGCTTCAGACCTTGGCCCTAACTCAACCTCTCTGTCTGTCTCTCCATCCTCTTATCCATCTCTCTATCACTTCCCCATCTCATTCCTGCCGTTTCCCCTAGCTCCTTAGTCCAACCAGCTAGACAGTGTATGCCCAGCCTCTTCTGCCTCTAGATCCTTCCCAGTATCCTAAACACTTGCTTTGTTCTTCTCAGGAAGACCCCTGTAGAGACAGTCCTTACCCATCACAAGGAGTAAGCCTGCCACTCACTCTTGGGTAACCACTCTGATCTTCCCACTGGCACTGTTTGCAATGGGACAGGCTTCTGGCCAGCCACTGTGTTTCTACTCTAAAATGCAACTTCAGTTACAGCAAGGCCCTCATGCCTCCTGGATGGAGCCTTCCCTCGGAACTCAGTGGTACCAGGAAAGGAGCTATGCCAGCATTTCCATAAAAATTAGAGGACAGCCTGAGGAGCACAAAAACATCACCTGACACAAACTACATGTCACTCTTTTTTATCTTATTACTACAGATAAACTGTAAAGAATACTGAAATAACATCAAAATGGCCCCTGGTCTGCTCTTGTCTTCATATATATCTCTCCAGATTCCACTCCTAACGAAAACTCTTTAGGAGTTTTCCTCTTAATATTAATTCAATGGAAATGCCTCTTAAATCTACACTTCTAGTCCTGGGCCCTCTCTTCCCTGCATTCCTATTTACAGCCCAACACTTGTACTTTGATTTCTCTCTTTTTTTTTTTTTTTTGTCTTTTTGAGACAGGGTCTTGCTATGCAGTTGAGGCTGGTCCTGAGCTCACTTTTGTAGCCCAGGCTGGTCTTGAACTCGCACCAATCCTCCTGCCTCAGCCTCCCGAGTGCTGGGATTACAGGCGTGAGCCACCATGCCCGGCTTGTACTTTGATTTCTGTCATCATGTCAGATTCGGCTTATTGAACCCTAAAATTACCAACTGTCAAGCAAAAATCAGTTCTCTTTCACTCAATATTTTCATTAACCATCCTCCAAATATTTATGCTTAAAAGCTAAAATTATGTTCACTATGAAGTTAAACAACTAAAAAGGACACCAGAGAAACATCAAGTGAAGTGGTTGTCTGCTTTCTTTTTCCCAAGTAAACGTTTATAGGGAAGAAGGGTGTAAAATAGATAAATTTGCTCTTGTGCTCAAATTAAACTGTTAATATTTGAGAAAAAAATCAAAAGAAGCCATTAATCTGGTCCAAATTTATTTTCTTCTTTCTTTGTCTGCCTTTAACACTTACTAAAAGTTATAGGGTCAAAATGTAAGTCTAGTGAGCATAAATCTTTGCAGGTAGAAATAATTCTTGTGCCTAAAATAACATGGCACCAAGAAAATACCTACCGCACTAAAGCAACTCAGAAGTTCATGTTCTGAAAGGTAAATATTATCTTCAAGTGCACGTATCATAAGTGATTAGCAGTTATTACAAATTAATAATTTTCACAGCTTTAATTGGTAGGCAAGGAGAGAAATCTATGGAACTTACACTTTAATTGTTTGCTTCTAATTATAGACAGATTTGCCCAGCTGAAAGACTGAGTCTGATGAAGAGAGCTACTGCAGGGCAATGAGAAACATGCAGGGCCCTGAGCCCGAAGCCAGCATGGCTTGGCTGCTTCTGTGCAGGCTCAGCCTCTTCACCTCCAGCATGCATGTGTGTGCAGAGATGCTCCCTACAACCCTCTCGCACCTAAGTCTGTGTTCTGCTACTTCCCCACCTTAACATAGCTTCCTTGACCCACAGCAATTACCAAAAAGCAGTGTCACAAGTCATAAATTGAAAGAGAATTTTCTTTGGTGACTTATCATATATCAGGCATGGTGCTAGGCACCTGAAACTCAAAAAACAAAATAAAATACGGGGAGATGGGGGGCAGCAGGACACTCTTTCACCTCAGTGAGAACAGTGCAGAGGGAAAAGCTAAGCAAGCAGTTACCCTGCAGGGAGCTGAGCACTGAGAAAGGAGGCTGTGCTGCGTGGATGGGACAGGCAGTCTGGAAACACTGGGAGGGAGGCGCCATATGGCCAAGAGACAGCCACATTGGACACTGCCTTATTGCTTAACCTGCCTTATATTCTTAAACAAATAATAAAAACAGCATTTACTGTAATAAAAACACTTTATCAGACTGGCTCACAGTTTTCAAAGTTTATGAGGAAAAATTAAGTCGATTTCCTTTTAATAAATATTATTTAACGACTGGAACATGTGGGAGGCATATTCACACTTCAGGAGCAGTGGCAGCAAGCACACAGGGGACAGTTACCTAACAGGGAGGCTCGGACAGCTCTCCCGGGACTGAGCGACAGGCAGCACCTGGCAAACAAGGTGGTGAAGCCCCCATAAACAGTGATGATTCACTAACATGACATAAATCAAGACTTTTAGCTCACCAAAAGCTAACATTCAGATTTAAAATCACAAGCCAGTGCCACTAAAATTCATCGGCAGGCCCTAGCACATGAGTAATGAGATCATATCAACTTGTACAGTGTGACCGAGAGGAAAAGGTGGTTTTCTAAATGGGAATTCAGATTAGACAAATAACACACTGTATCGAATTTTGTAGCCTTAAGCCATATTTTGCTAAAAACAAAGGTACATTATGCACAACTAAAAAAAAAATGTGAAAATCGGAGCAATTAATTTCCCAGCAATGTTTCTCATAAAAAGCCATCACTACTATGCTTAGCCTGCAACACATGCTTGCATCGCACAATGCTGTGTGTAATAACTTGCATATTTCACTAAGATGTAATATCCTTCCAAATATCTTCATAATGAGAGTTTTCCAAAGAAATTACTGATCGTTGGAATGTTTCAGGTTTTAAAATTGCTGACAAATCCTTTCCTATTTTCTTTGCATTTAGAAATAATTTTTCTTGATCGCTAGAGTGTAAAGACGTATGAAAGTACAAAGTCGGAGCATTCTCTCAAGTGCAGACGTCCCAATTAACACAGGACATTACCCATAACTTCCCCACAACAAAAACTAGGAAAGTTGCTCCTAGGGTCCTAAAAATACCTGTAAGGAAACAGATGACTCGGCAGCAACGTAGTTTGAATTCATCAAGAGTTCATCAAGTGCGTTTTCAAACGAGTTTCCAGGACTCTTCTCCAAGCCTCTCCTGCCCTGACCGGTGGTGCCTTTGTGCTTCTCCGCGGAGCCCGCACCTTTCTAGGTGGCCCGCGTCCTCCACAGGAGTCCAACGCTCCGTGGAGGAGGCCGTTAAGCAGCCCTCCGCGGACTCTTTCACCCAGCACCTCGGTGATTGCTCAGTCCCTGACCTCGCCGTGGTGGAAGGGGACCGAGAAAGGCGCGGTTCCCAGTAACGCGCAATCTGCTGCGCGGAGGAGCTGCCGCCAGGGACTGAGCCTAGGCTGAAGAGGAGCGCGGACCCCGACCCAGGGACGGACTGACGGACCCGAGCGCCGGGCCAGGGCGCGGGACCCTGGAGAGGGACCAGAGGCTCCAAACCACGACAGCCGAGAGGACGAGGAGATAGCGGAGGAGGAACCGGGCGAGCCTCGGCAAGGACAAAACCGGCGAGGAGGACAGACGGACGGGAGGACAGACGGACGGAGTCCACTGGGAAGAAGGGGGAGGACGAGCAGCAGAGGCTCGGAGCGGCCGGGAGCGGGACGAGGCGCGCACCCCGCGGGCCGGTCCGAGCGGCGGGACGGAGGTGGCGGCGCCGCCTGGGCTGCGCGCACGTGCGCCCCGCTCCGCCGCGGCGGCCTGGGGTCTCCGCGGGCTCAGGGCGCCGTCCCCGCTCCCCGCTCCCCACCGCCCGCCCGGGCCCGCCGCCCGCGCCGTCCTCACCACTCCGCTCCGGGTCCCGCGCCGTCACCTTCTGGCCGCGCCACCGCCGCAGCGGGCCTCGGTTTCCCGCGCTGCGGCCGCCGCGATCCCCGGCCGGGACTGGGGCGCGGGCTGAGCGCGGGTCTGCTCGGCGCCGCCGGGGGCGCTGGGGAGCGGGGCGCTGCCTGAGGGCAGGGCGGGCGGCTGAGTACCCCGGGAAGGAGCACGGGGTGCGGGCGGGGGCGAGCGCGTCTGCGGGCCGGGACCCCACGGGGCGGCGCCGTCAGGCCGAGAGCTCTAGCCACCCGACTCGGTGACGCTGCTCGGCGTAGGGGCGTTTTAGGAACCTAGGGAGCGCCCAGGTCAGCCTCTTGGGCAAAGAAAAAGTCCCTTTCTACAGGCACTTTGAAACTATGCACAAATGAGAATTAACTGTCTCACCCCCGACACACACACACCCCAAAAGAGCTCTTTCGGTCAGTAGTGCTTACCCTGGAAAGGCGCACAGCTTTACTCTGGAGTCCCCCTTTAAGGATTCAAGAGCTGAAATACTTCAAGGAGTAAATATAGAGTAAGGCAGGTCACAGGTTTGCAAATGGGGGTGGAGGGGAGGAGTAACGCCTCTTAAACATCGTCCACTTTGCTAATTTCCCCAGGAGATACCGCGTGAGTCCCGAGCAGCTTTTTGTCCTGATACCTTTCAGCTGCACATCTCTCACCAAAACTTACTGCCTCCTTTTGTATATATAATTGGTGATACTAGATTTTGAACTCAGGACCTTGCGCTTGCTAGGCAAGCACTTATATGAGCCACCTGCCCGGACCCTTATATCTTCTTCCCAGGACATTATAGGCTCTCTCTGATCACCATCAAGTGTGTGAATTAAGTAAATTAAGTGATTTCTCAACACAGTTTTACTCTGAAGTAGCTTTCTTCCAGTTTTCTTTGGGACTACATCCATAATCCATTCAATTCTTACCCAGCTGTTTTACATCAACTTTTCTTTTTTCTTAAAGGATTCCCACTGATTTTGTTTGGGGGAGGTAGGGGGGAAGCTGGTAATCAAAGTCTGGACCTTGCACTTTCCAGGCAGGTGCTATACCGCTGAGCTAGAACCTCAGCCCCCTAAATCTTTTTTAAATGCAATCTTTTCCTTAATCAATATGGAAAAAAATTCTTTGAATTGACTATACATGTACTTTATGGCCTTTCTACTTCAGAGCTGGTGGCTCCTGACCTTTATTGATAAGGCTATAAAATGTGGCACGTTTCCCCCACAAAGACGATATTGGGCCCCAAAATTTGCCACATAATGTATCTGCAATGTGGTTCCTGACACCAGAATAGAAAGCTCAATGGAAAATTTTCAAGACAGGTAAAATTAGTCATTGATGGCACTCAGCTTGGTGCCCCCAGAACCCCAACTTAGGCTGATCACCTCATTCCTGCTCCTCCCTTGTCATCCCCTCCCCTTCGAAACTGCAAAGGCTCCAACCTCCTTAAATCATCTTCCTTGTGGTTCCAATCAATTTCTCATCATGTCCATCATCTGACATTAATTAAGTTTAAAGAGGAAAGAAATTTTTTCATCTTGATCACTTTTACTGTGTGAATTACTATATATTATATATATATGTATATATATATGCATCCTATATAGATATATTACTGGTATCCCATATATATATTTTACTGGCATCCCATAGAATAGATAGATATTCTGCCTTAGAATTTCAGACCTCACAAACTGCAGTAAAATAAACTGGATTTTATTGAAAAAGATTTTAAGGTTGTGAGAAGAAAAGAGAAAGAAGGGAAGTCGGAAGAGAAGGTGAGGGTGCTTTCACCCGGGCATCTGTTTCCTCTGCAGCAGCGCTACCCCACCTTCTCTCCCCCATCTCCCACTTCCTTCAAAACTATAAAGGACGGCACCTTCGATTAACCACAATTCAAAAATAAAATGTTAAGTCACTTCTTAATATGAATGTGGGGGGGTTTGGAGAGGGTTATGGTTTGTGTCTATATGCTCCCCTCAAACCTCATGTGGTCATACATTGAGGTTTTCAGTGGTGGCTGGACCTAAAGGAAGAGAGCCATTCAATAATCAACATGCTGAATATCTCTGAAATAGCACTGCTATTGAGGTTTAAACCCTGTCAGTTCCTTCTTAAAACTCAAAGAAAAAGAGACAAGATATTTTCAAAATTTAGACCATTTGAATGAGTAAATAAATACATAACTACTGGTGCATGGATGAAACTCTTCTGGATGTCAGGGAAAATGTCATAGAGCACTCACATTTTATAAGGGTCCAGTAGGATCTGTAGGCAAGAAAGGAGATATAAAAGAACATAAGGCTTTCCTTTTTATACCTCCGGGTTAGAATTTTCTGCTAAATGGTTAAGACCAAGATAAAGCAAGACCTCTAATACAGAAAAATGTAACTTTTGTATCTGACTAGGTTAGTCAAGTCCCCTCAGGATTTACCCTGAAGCCATGTTTGCTGAACTTTTGTCAGTGTCAGCCATCTGGATGAATCATGGCCATTGCTTGACCAATTTGCTCTCTGTAAAAGCCTCAGAGAATGTTTTCTCTCTGGGTGACTCTCCTTAGACATATTAATATGCTGTACATATTAATATTATATTACATATATTACATGTATTACATATATTACATATATTAATATGCTGAGTTGTAAAAGGCTCAAGTCAACAGCTTCCCACAATGCCAGATGAACTGATAATGCACTGCTGTTATGGACTATTGGACTATATATACAGCTACTTTCTCTTGGTGCAGTAAAAAGAAAGATCTGTACTAATAATGTTTAGACAAGAAACCATGTCTGCATCTTGTACTCTGAACAACTATGATGAAGACAATATGTGATGTATTAATTATAGTGAAATAAATAAGAGCATAAGCATTTTAGGTGAGGGGAACATCATGGGGACTGTGGGAGCTTGGGTTGCTACCCAAGTGACAGGAGGAGGTGCAGCAGACATTCTCTTAGGCTAAACAGGAGTTTAGAGATCATCTGAAACTTGCTAAAGAAGTAGATGCTCCCTTTGTAGACAATGGCAGAGTATTGTAAATGTTTCAGCATGGAGTAACAGGGTGGACTGGGGCTTGGAGAGATCATTTGGAAGCACCCAGAGAGGACAAAGTGAAAGTACAAGGAGACCAGGGATAGAGCTCAGTGGGATAAGTGCTTGCCTGGAAAGTACAAGGTCCTGAGTTTGATCCCTGGTACCACCAAAAAAGAAAACAGAGAGAGAGAGAGAGAGAGAGAGAGAGAGAGAGAGAGAGAGAGAGAGAGAGAGAAAGGAAAGAGAAAGTATGGGACTGATTAAGAGTGCTACAGGAAGGATAAAAGTCAGAGATATCTCTACAGCCAGGGGCAGGGGCACAGCCACTGGAAAGGTGCATCAGGAAATTGGTGGCAGAGGCTGCTTCCCACCTTTGCCTCAAAGGACGGTGGTGATTTGAAGAGCAAGAGACTTCTGGTGTGGGGGGCTCAGTGGGGAAGACACTGGGGCTTCATGCGATAGCAAGGCAAATGTGAACACAGGTACAATTTTCCCTCCAACTGTAAATGAAAGCACCACAAAACTAGAAACAACTGTTGAAAGTATTTGCAGGCTTATTTCTCATTAAGGAAGATATTTTCAGGCCCAGGGGGAGTGACCTTTGGGGGGAATTTGCATTTAGAGAAATTGGACAGACCTGGGAGGAAAAGCGTTCGTTGTACTTGCTCCTGTGCCTCCACCCCGGTCATCTGCTTCCTCCGCAGCAGCAGCACTCCTCCACCTTCTCTCCTCCATCTCCCACTTCTTTCAAAACTATAAAGGATGGTACCTCTGATTAACTACAATTCAAAATAAAATGTTAAGTCACTTCATAATATGAATGTGTGGGGATTTGGAGGGGCTTATGCTCCCCTCAAACCTCATGTGGTCATAGGTGGAGGTTTTCAGTGCTGGCTGGACCTAGAGTGTGGTGCTTCGATTGAGGGTGTGTAATTTCTAAATGAGTCCAGTGGTTGGTTTGGCATAGTCCTCAGTGCGGATGGTGAAAAGTCCCACCCACCTTGGGTGTGAGCGCTGCCTGTCCTCATAGTGTGCACATAGTCTGGAGAGACTAAAAGGGACAGAAAGAAGCCGTCTGCAGTCGCCTGCTGCCTCCTGCTTCCTGCTTCACCGCTTTGCTGCCTTCCACCTGCCATTAGGTGTTGTCCTCTGCAGTGCCTCTTGGCCATCTCACCTCTTTTGAAACCAGCCAATTATGAACTGAACACACTGTGAACCACCATAACCATTTCTTTCTTTAACTTTGGGTGGTGTCAGGCACTTTGTCTCAGCAATTAGAAAAGTAACAAAGACAAGGAGGCTATTTTTGCAGTACTGGGGCCTGAAACTCAGGGTCTCAGTACTGAATTACATCCCTAGACTTTTTTCTTTTTTAAAACAGGGTCTTGCTAAGTCACTAAACTACCCAGACTTGGATTTGAACTTGTGATCTACCTCCCAGAGTACTGGTATTACAAATTATATATGCCTCCACCAGGCTTTTAAGTTGTATTTCTTTGATTGTGGAATCAAGACTGATTCCTGAGAGATATTTAAGTGATATGGTGAAACACACATCTTAGTGGAAGAGATCTTCTTTCCCAGAACTTATTCTGCTATTTATTAACACATTGCCACACTTTAATTTTACCCCAGAAGCCCCTATCTCTCAAAAGCTAGGATATTTACATCCTTCCTTATTAACATAAAAATGTACACTTGGTAAAATGTGTAGCTTCTGTCATGTGAAGGTCACATTTATTTAGTAAATGCCATTTCCATGCACACTAAGTAGGTCACATTCACTATCACACTAAAGCATCATAATAAAGCAGTGCTTCATGTCCATTTTAGAATAAGGAAAGCTAAGTCCAGCAAAACTCAGTAACATTCCCAAGGCCCTGATAGAAATTCTATGAGGCAGAATTTGAACTCGTAATTTAAACAATAAAAATATTAAATTAAAAAATAAATAAAATAAAATCATAAAAAAGAACTTGAACTCTTACAGGTTGGCTGCAGCACCGAGTCTTAATCAGTGTATTCAACTGCCTCTGTATTAAGTATCAGCTAAACAGACACTAAATAAAAGTAACTAAAGAACTTGAACCTAAGATTGAACCCAAGCTTGATTTCCGAACCTGTGGGGAAATGGGGTACTTGAGTCCTTTGTAATTACGGGCTCTGTCCCTCTTCCAGTCAGTATTTAAATTGCTTGGCTAGAACCTCTGCCACTGAGGGAGTTTCTGCAGGATTCTTTCCCAGACTCTTACTGCTCCCCTCTGGTGTTCCATTTATTTATTTCTTTGTTTGTTTGTTTGTTTATGCATATATATGTTTATTTATTGTACTTGGTACAGGGTCTCACTATGCAGCTCAGACTCATAGTGATCTTCCAGTTTTAGACTCCCCAGAGCAGGGGTAAAAGTTGTGCACCTTCACATCCAATCTCAGTGGCCTTCTCTGAAGCACTTAGGGTGGGGCTGGCTCAGAATTTGGCACCAATACTGGGGATCGACCTCGGGTCCTTGTGCTTCTCAGCTAGGTACTTAGACCACTGAGCTATCTTTCTGGCCCTTGGTGTTCCATTTCTGTATCTACTTTAACTAGCTAGAATGCTACTTTAACTCCAAATCAGGTTTTTCACCATTTTTAGCAGCTGGCTTCCTAATCTAGTGAATTTCTATACTGAAGGATCCACAGGGTGACAGGAAAGGAGTTCCCACAGTGGGCAGTCACATGTTACAAAATCTCTAAGGCTCCTTTCTACTTTATAGCTCTGTATTTCACATTCCTAATATGCATGATTTAAAAGTATCATGAATATCAATTTAAATGTAATCTTACTCAATTTATGAGAATAGTGTTAATCATAATATAGTGGTTAATTAATTTTAATAAATACTATGTGTTTGCATGTTGCTGATAAATCAGTCTGGATCTATGTCAGTGATAATCCACAATGAAAATACTCATTAAATTACTCATATTTATATTCTAAAATTGTATTTTCTGGTAATTATATTTGATTTTTTTATGTAAAATAATTGTAATTATATATGAGAATAACAAGATTTCTGGTTCTATAACAAATTGATGTTGTCTAACAAGTTAAAATAAAACTGGGCATGGAGACATATCTATAATCCTAGCTACTTAGGAGGCTGAGGCCAGTTTGAGGCCAGCTGGGGCCCTGGGATGAATACTCACCTATACCACACACACAGAAAAATAGCCTCAATTAACTCAGAAACAAGCTGAATGCCATGCAAAACATCTGAAGGAGAAATGCTGAAGGGATTTACTCTCTTTTAGTTTCAACATGGCTCCAATTTTCCTAGTAAAGGCAGATAGGAAGTCCACCTACTTAGGCGCTGCCAGATTGTGGGGGCCTTAAGACAGGTGAACGCCTCAGAGGTCGTATTTGAATACAATACTGTGGCAACATTTCCCTCTCTTAAATCTTTAAACGTTCAAAGCCTAACCATCTCTTTTTCCCCTGAACCATACTGACCCATACACCTACATAATTCCTAAAACTTGAAAGTTAGGGAAAAACTCAGTAACAAAACTTATAAAAAGTAATTCTTACATCTGTTTCTTTCGAGTCTCATGTTCCCAATGACTTTTTCCTCCTGAAATGACTTGCCAGCTGTGGAACTTTCCAGTGTTGCCCTGACTCACGGCATATTTACAGTGTGTGCCTCAAGAAGAAATATACACTAACTGTTTCCTTCTGTGCTAGGGTAAAATGTGAGGAAGTTAAGGAACAAAAACCCCTGAAGAACAATTTTCTGATTAAAGTCCCTTAAAATGATGTTTTTTAATCATGTTAACTATAAACCTTATCTTCTATCATATTGATAAAAATTAAGAAAATTGCCTAAAGGTAGAAAAAACATTTAACTATTTTGAGATTGTCATAAATCTGACGTTTTAACGGTGTCAGCATCAGAAGTTATACTGACCATAACCACTAACCACAGGGATATAGCCTAGGAATTCCTGGTTGACATTTCCTGGTCATAACTGGATATGGACTGAGAAGATGCACGGTGAATATATTCACATTATAATGGGAAAGTGTACAGATTTCCATACCACAGAACCAGGAAAGCAGCAGTATGTGGGGCAGATGGCAGGTTCAAGGCACAGCCCTCCTCTGCAAGGGCCAGTAAATCCTAGGAAAGGAAAGTGGCAGAAAATAGTCAGTGGAGGAAAACAGCAAAAGAGAGCTCAAGGCCTCCAAGAAACCACACAAAACAAAACCTAGCAGGTCAGAAAGCAAAAGAAGGTTAAGGGAAATTACATTCAAAAGTGCATCCTTTCTCCTCAGCAGCAGAAACCTGTCTTAACACACAGGCCAGATGTGTGACTGTGTTTATGCTTCCCATTAAGTTGAGCTACATATTTACACAGAAAGTAAAAATGACTCATTAAAATGAATAAAGCATAAATAAAGCATAAATAAATAAATAATTGTACTGTAGAGCTCACAAAAAGGACCAAAAAAAAAAAAAAAAAAAAGTGAAAATGACCTGATGAATTGAAGACCTCAGTCAATTACAACTCATCTGCTAAAAATATGTAAGTTCTCTTGTGCCTAAAACTAGACCCATGCATCTCAGAGCCCATCAGCATCTGACCTTGGCCTCCCCTCCCCTGTGACTGCAGATCGCAGGCGCACCACCACATCTCCTGGCTGGTCTGTGTTCCGGAACAACCACCACCCCTGCATCCATGTGCAGCCTTCTCTTTCATAAAGCGTTTCTCCAGTTTTTCAGGTTATTTCCACTTTCTCGCAGCCATTGCTATCTTCCTATAGTTTATACCTTTTCATATTTTTACTATATATGGTACTGTCCTGGAACGTAATAACTGCCTCATAGATCTCTGTTGTTCACTGAAGATGGAGCTTCACAATTAATGTTAGAATCATGAAACTACGTTTGGGTTTCTGACTTCACTGGCCACCTCAGAAGGGTCTCTTGAATGACAATTAACATTTTACAGATTAATTATGGAGGCAGGATACATGTGTTTAAGTTTTATAAAAATGTTTAATTGTTTAAGAGATGGGAAGCATGCACGCGCGCGCACGCATGTACACACACATACACACACACACACAAGCAGCGGCCAGAGCACTAATGGTGAACCTGTGAGAGCTTCCAGTGATCCCTGCTGTAGTGTACATGCCATACATCAGCCACCACTGGCCTAGACGGGTCTAAGCAGGAATTTGGGTTGAGCATGGGATGAAGAGAAAGGAAATGGCAGGGGTGTAGTTAGCCCTGGTGTAACTCAGGGTAAGTCCCTCCACTGCTACTTACACATGCAAAGTCTATTGTCCCCAAATGGCAGAAAATTCCATCAGTCAGCACTCTGCTGATAATTTATCATAGTTCAGTACATGTTTATCCTAGCAGAAAATATTCTGAGGTTTTCTGATGCACATGAGCATTCCCAAAGGATATAAATGTAAAAGGAATGATTTAAATACATTAACATATATAATGAACTTGATAAACACATAAAGAATGGGTAAAGTTACATGGCCATGTCTATCAATTCTGAGCATTGTTGTTTTACCCATCAAGGGCTGTCATAGCTGAATACAATTAGGCTGATTGTTCTCAAACACACTTGTATTATGGATTGTCTTAGTTACTCTTCTCTCATTTCTGGGGCAAATACCTAACACTCAAAATTAGAGAAGGAAACATTTATTTAGCTCACAGTTACTGGAGGTTTCAGTCCATATTCATCTGGCTCCAAGGCCAAAGGGCACATGGCAGAGGGCAGCCTTTCATGGCGGCAGCTAAGAGCAAGAGAGAAGGCAGAGGTAGCAGCAGCTCAAGCAGCTAACTTCTCTTCCTCCCTTACGTTGAAATGCAAATCACCTGCGCCAGGGAAAGTGCAGCACCCATTTCCACAATAATCAACTACACATTCCAGAAGCCGCCCCATGACTGCATGAGACTTTGGGGAACACCTATACACAAACCATAACATGGATCAAAGAAAATAAAATTGGGGTGAACTGAAATAACAAAAATAAAGGCCAGCATTATAGCTCAGCAGACTAAGAGCTTGCTTAGGGAAGTGCAGGGGCCAGGATTCAATCCCTGGCACTGCATACCATGCCGCCCCTCTCTCAGGCATATGGAGCTGGCGATGGAGTCCAGGCATGGTGGCACATGCCTGTAATCTCAGCACTGGGAAGGCAGAAAACAGGAGGATCACTATGAGCTGGAACTGCATAGTGAGACCCTGTACAAAATAAAATAAATAAAATAAAATAAAATGAAATAAAATAAAATAAAATAAAATAACAAGATAATACCACGATTTGTTCATTGCTTACTATGTACTCAGTGCTATGCCATTTACTTTGTCATATGAATCACAAAAGCTATTAATATGATCATTTTACAAGAGAAGATGATGTTTTAAGAAATTAAATAACTTGTCAAGGTCACAAAGGTAGTGCACGATGAAGATTTGTTTATGCATGTTTGTCTTAAAGTGCAGAGCTCATGTGCTTAACCACATCACTCCCTTAAGCTTCTAGATACTACAATATGCTTATCTATTATTAAAAGTACAAACTCATTGATAGGAAGACTTTTTATAATCAGTTCTATCATCTTGTTCCTCTTGCGATTAGTAGCAGACACTTCTAGAATTATGGATGTAACTTTGGCTTTTGTTTTATTGTAAAACAGAGGAAGTAAACAGTAAATGACTAAAGATATTTTGAAATTTCACTGCCTTAACATCACCACTAGGTATGACTGGGATAACAGACTGTGAAGTGTTAATGACAAGGCTATCATACAACTACCACAGAGCACTTTTAACATCATCTGATGCTAAAGATACAATTTTTATACCTGGTTAAGATCCAGCCACAAAGCGAAAGAGGAAATATTTTGCCTTGCCATCTTTCTTCAGTTGAACATTTGAAAGTATTGAAATTATGTTGGATTTTACATTTTATCTTTTTCTTCTATTAGTTCCTGAGCTAATGGAGGGTACGGGTTATATCTTTGCACATATGTGCCCCAGCATTTAGCCCAATCCATACTAATGACCAACATTAATCAACATAAAATGTATGTTTAATGAATACATAAATCACAGTATCTACGCCAATAATGCAGAGGTCACAATTAAGGAATCTTCAAATGAAATTAAACCATGCTGACACCTAAACAAGAATCTTGAAGCAGGGACAGATTATCCTTGACACCCTAACCATCAGCCCTGCCAGGGACAGATAAACCTCAAAGCTGACCACAAATCCAACACATTGGTAACAGCAATCTGCTAGCCACATGATATAGGAACCAGAGACAGAACTGCAAGTGGTGCTATTAATCCAAAGGACACTAAAAAGCACAGATACTTCTGGGCAATGAGAAATCTGCTTAGAGAAAAGCTACTTTTGCCTTGGAATATTCAATAAAGTTACTCCTTCAGGTTTTTCAACATAATGCATTTTGTGAAGAGAAAGCAATTAACCCAAAAGTTCATGACTGTGTGAAATCTTCAAAATGACAAATAGTTGTGTATAATATGGTGTGCAATATGATGTGTTACTGTATGTATGCATCAGGGAGCAGCTAAACCAAGATAATGTACATATGTAGTACTCCACATAGTTTTTTTTTTGTTTTTTTTTTTGTTTTTTTTTTGTTTTTTTCCCCCCTCTGGTAAGATCAATTAATATCTACAGTTAGCAGTTTCACACATGCACCCTACCAACTATAGTCATGATGATTTATGACAGCGCTCTTGAATTTTTTCTTTCTATCTTTTGACTGAAATCTCCCCATGCTCCTATGGTGCCTTAGTAATGACCATTCTACCCTCTCCTTCTCTAAATTTGACTGATTAAATTTTCACTTGTAAGTAAGATCATGTAGTACTCGGCTTTCCGTGCTGGGTTTATTTAACACGATTACCTCCAGTTTCATCCAAATTGTCAGAATGATAGAATGTTTTTCTTTCTAAAGGTTGAATAAACTTCCATATTTATTGTATATAGCACGCCTTTTGATCCATTCATACATTAGTGGGCATTTAGGATGACTCAGATCTTGGCTACTGTGCTTAATGCGCCAAGCAACATGGAATCTGAAACACTGATGCCATATCATTTGCATAAATATCCAGGAGTGATATTTCTGGATTACCTGGTAGTTCTTGCTTATTTTTCACAGTAAATTCCATAGTATTCTCCACAAGCACTACACTAATTTACATTCCCATAAACAATGTATGAGTTCACTTTTCATCACTTCTCCAATTCTTATTATTGTTCATCTTTTTTGACAAAGCTTTTCTAACAAGTGTGAAGTAATAGTTCATTGTAGTTTTAATAAATTTGCCTTAAGGGCAGCACTGGTGAACATTTTTTAATATATTTGTTGGCCTTTTGTATATCATCTTAGAAAAAATATCTATTTCAAAACACATCAGTGGTACATTTGCAATAATGGACACATTGCATATTGTTGTCCTCATAGTAGTTATACAGAGCACAGGGTGTAGACATGATAAATTTTCTGATCAATATTGGTAAGAAAAGAAAAAAAGAAAAAATTTCTTCTCTTTGAACTGAGGGGAAGTAGTTGTATACATAGTCCAATGTTGCATAATTGCATTGGGTTACCGGTGAAACTAGCAATGTTGGAGGCTGTTGATTTAAGCCTCTTTCAGCTCATTATACTAATCTAGCTCTGTGTTTTATGCCTCATAATTAATATTTTCCACTGGGTGATCAAGGGCAAGTGAAAGCAAGACCTATATAACAAAACATTCATCTTTTGTGTCTTCCAAGGTCAAATCCCCTCAGGATTAACTTTGGAACCATGTACAGTGCTTTGTAGAACTGTTGTTAGTGTCAGCCATCAGGACAAGTCACAGCCATTGCTTGACCAGTTTACTTTCTGTGAAAGCCTGAGAGAATGTCTTATCTTTAGGTGACTCTCCTTAGACACACTATGCTTCATTTACCCCTTTCCTGTGAGGTCCCATAATCTCCTTGATCAGAAAATTTGGGACACTACTGAGTTATAGGATGTCACAGCACAGGTTCTCTTATGTCCTGAGTCCTCACTGACCTTGAAGGGATAGGGCCAAAATGTTAGCTATCCTCATAGCCCTTCTTTTACTCCAATTTTTGGTCTGTTAACTTACATTCTCAACCCTCCATCAGAGAAGCTTCATGATACTGTTACTCTATAACATAGGTAATTGAGTTTATCATCACTGGCTTTCTGAATATCAAACATCTTAGACTTAGCTTGAAATTGATATTTTCCATCAATCCTTGATATTCTAATAAATCTCTATAGAATGTGATAAAAGCAATTACACATTTTTATGCAAGCATTTAAAAATCCAAGTATGTACAAAATTGTAGCCTGTCAAGCCTATGGCATTTTGCCTTTCACACGTTTTTAATTGGGTGATTTTCTCACTATCTAGTTGAATTCCTACTATATTTTGTATATAACCCCTATCAGATAGTAATTCCTTATTAGATGTACTGCTTGCAAATAAGTCCTCTCATTCTGTATATTGCTTCTTCATCTTTAGTTTGCAGAAATATTTTATACTATGATGAAATGCCATTGGTTTACTTTGGACTGCCTTTGTGTTTAAGGTCATAGCACCTAAAAATAATTGAAGATTAACAAAATGAAAAATTTCCCTTAGGTTTTCTTCCAACAGAATTATAGTTTCAAGTATTACATTTAAGTTTTCAATCTATCTGAAGGTGCCATTCTTATATCTGGTGTGAGATGAAACATCCAGTCTCATTTTTCTCTGGTTTTCCCAATATCATACATATTCTGTCCTCTTTCTTGAAAATCAATTCACTGACTATAAATACATGGCTTTATTTCGGGGATTTTAATGACTTTCAAATCATTCCACAGACTATCTTATACAAATTATTACTACATCACTTGCTCCTTATAATTTCAATATTACTGATACTTATAATTTCTATGTTTAGGAACTTTGTGTTTAGTAGTCAATATTCTCAAAGGCGGAGAGTATAGTGGTAATCAAGCTAATAGCCTCGATGTAGTTTTTGTAGATGTTGTTGTTTTGATGGTCTCCTATGCTACAGAATGATTTCACATTCAGAATATGAAGCAGAGTTTGTGTGTGCAATGCTCAGAGGGCAGTGGACAACTTAGAAATCCAGTTACCCACAAGCTTTAATGGCAAAAGATAAATACCTCAGAAGCCTGCCATCCAATCAATTTTCTTTTCAATTAACAACCATTTGAAAGAATTATGTCCGTATACCTGTGAGGAAAAGATAGATTTCTGTATTTGTAGATTGCTAAGTTTCCCTATGTAATGAAAAAAAAAAAAAAAAAAAAATAGCAGCCCACACTGACCGACCAGATTTGTGCCCAAGTAGAACCTCTCCATGGTGTGCACCCCATCTCTACCAGCCACTGAATTCCGCCCCCGCCTTCCCATGCTGACCTACTGGGCCCAAGCCCAAGTGGGACCTCTGCATGGCATATGCACCCTCCCCACGCTCCACCAGTTACCAGAAATCCACCCCCGCCCACCCACCCACACTGACTGACTGGGCCCTTGCCCAGGTGGGACCTTTCCACAGAATGTGCCCCATCACTGCCAGCCACCTGAACTCTGCCCCACCCACCCATACTGACCCACCAGGCCTGTGACCAGCAGCAGCAGGAAGAAGCTGAGCACAGCAGCCAGACCCAGCCAGGTGCATCTGAAAATGATCAAGATTGGTGGATCCAGACATGAATTTCAATTAGCACTAACAGTGTAGCTTCACCAAAGTGCAGAAGTCATATAAAATGACAAAGAGAAGGAGCAAGATGCAATCTCATGTCCAGAGCCTATCCAGGACAAATATAGGAGACATCACCATGGAAGAAAATGGGAATCATACAGCCTAAATCTCTGAATTGGTAGCATCTGAGGTAGACAGCCAAGTGCAGAAACATATAGAGGAACTGAGGTCAGAGATAACATATCAAGTAAAAAAGAAAATCATGAATTAATAGAATCTAAAGTGGAAAAACAACTGCAGAAAAGGATAGAGGAAATCAGACCAGAAATAACCTCTGAAGTAAAAAAATTACATATCTAAATTAATAGCATCTAAAGTAGGGGACTAACTGTGGAAAGGTAGAGAGGAGACCAGAGCATAAACAATCGCTCAAGTAGAGAAAGAAAGGATAACTATAAGGCAAGACTTAAATGCTACTAAAGAAGACATTGAAAAAAAAGTTAGAGGAGAATACAAAAATGATAGATTCCTTGAATGAGCAATATATTACAGAAATAGATCACATGAAATAGTTTCAAGAAGATATACAAGAAAATAAAATCTCAATCACAAGATGGCAATACCATAAGAATGCAAGTAAAGATAGAGATTCAGATCTTAAAGATACAATCACAGCTAGTGGAAAGGCAAGAAAAGATCTCTTAAAAACAACTAGGATGCGGGAAAAAATAATTCAACATCTGCAAGATAATGCAAAAATGAACAACATGAGATTAATAGGAATCAATGAGAAAGGAGTCGATACAAAGGATATAGAAAAAATATGGACAGAAGTCATAGCAGAAAATTTCCCAAATATGAGAAAACAATTGGACATTCAGGTAACTGAAGCATGCAGAATTCCAAATAACAATTTGAATAAAAACTCACCCAGACATATAATAGTAAAGATCCCAGGAATCCAGTAGAAGAATAATATGCTAAAAGCCAATAGAGAAAAGAAACAAATTACATTTAAAGGAAAACCCATCAGAATAATGGCAGATTTCTCTTCACAAACCATGAAGTCAAGAGGAGCATGGAGCAGAGTGCTTCAAGTGCTCCATGAAAACAAATTCCAGCCCAGCGTACTATACCCTGCAAAACTCTCTTTGAAGTATGAGGGACAAGTGAAATACTTTCACGACAAAGAACAACTGAAGAATTTCATGATGTCAAAGCCAACCCTACACAGACCACTAAAAAATATGTTAGAGAGGGACCAAAACGACCCAAACTTCACAAATGAGAACAGAAAGAACTCACCAAGTAGGGCAACCAATTAAAAAACAGGAGAAAGAGGTGTGAACAGAAGTAAAAGACATGGGAATCATAAGTCAACACATTTCAATTACAACTATCAATGTAAATGGACTCAGTTCCCTAATTAAAAGAAATGGACTAGCAGAGTAGATAAGGAAGCAACATCCAACAATGCACTGTACACAAGAAACACACTTAAATCATAAAGAAACTCATAGGCTAAAACTGAAAGGATGGAAAACAATACTACATGCTCCAGCACCTCCAAAAAAAAAGAAGAGGTAACAATTCTGTTTGCAGACAGTCTAAACATCAAACCAAGATTGATCAAACAAAATGAAGAATGCTACTACATACTGGTCAGGGAAAAAAAATCAAGACAAAGAATTAACACTCATAAATATATATGCACCCAACATGGGAGCACCAAGTTATATAAGACAAATCTTAATGGACATGAAAAATCTACTATCCAATGCCACAATCTAAATAGGAGACCTGAACAACCATCATCCCAAAAAGATAGCTCAAGCAGACAAAAAATTAGCAAAGTACCAGAACTGAACTAAAACTTGGAACAACTGGACTTGGTGGGTATACACAGAGTGTTCCACCCAACCACTTCTGAATACATGTTTTTTTTCAGCTGCACATGCGACATTTTCCAAAATAGACCACATACTAGTGCATAGATCATGCTTAAGTATATGCTAGAAAATAGAAATTATCCCATGCATAATATCTGACCACAATGCAACGAAACTGGAAATAAATGGCAAAAGAAACAATAAGAACAGCAAAAATAGATGGAAATTAAACAACATCCTTCTCAGCAACCAGTGGGTTACAGATAAAATTAAACAATATCTACAATTTAATGAAAACGCAGGGAGCTGGGGAGATGGCTCCGAGGCACAAGTGCCTGCTGGGCAAGTGCAAGGTCATAAGTTTGAACCCCAGTCCCACAAAAAAAAAAAAAAAAAAAAA